>VUQH01090436.1:0-31696 GCA_015106775.1 Etroplus canarensis | reverse complement strand
TGAGGATTTGGAGACAGCGTAAGAGAGGTAAAGTTGAGATGGTTTGGATGTGTGCAAAGAAGGGATAGGTTTATATATTGGACAAAGAATGTTGAAGATGGAGCTACCAGGCAGGAGGAAAAGAGGAAGACCACACAAAAGCTTCATGGATGTAGTGAAGGAGGACATACAGAGGGTTGGTGTGACAGAAGAAAAATCAAGACATAGGGTGAGATAGGAGCAGCCGGGAGAAAAATAAGAAGAAGACCTTCTTGTCTGCTCTCTGCTTTCAGCACTGGGCTCTTCCCTATTTGCTCGCCGCTACTAGAGGAATCCTTGTTAGTTTCTTTTCCTCCGCTTAGTAATATGCTTAAATTCAGACTGATCTGAGGTCATGTTCAAGGGTCCTCCTATGACCTCTAGTGTGGTAAAACAGATCTGGATTTTGGACTTTAATCTGCCTCTTGCTGCCTTTGTTTGGATTCTCTCCTCCTGTTTACAGTCCCATCTAGGTAATATTTGCCAGAATAGCAGTACAAAATGGTGAACATTAAACTACAACTAACACCAGTCAAATTAGATAGAGATTTTCAGGTGGCAAAATATATAGTTTATATTCTTGATGTGAAAGTTCTGAATTTCATGGGTCACGTTGTGTGCTTCTCAACACAGCATAGCCCTCCACAGTAATTTTCCATGGACATATATGCACACATACCATAGCATAACCAAAAGTGTACTATTTCTTCTCCTTTTTTTGATCCCCCAGTTTAGGAAGGTATGTAATGATGAAGACATTTTACTGGCTCTTAGCAAGCTTCAGCTCCAGCCTTATCAGCGATAACAAACAACCGTGTCTCTCACATGGCGAAGACGGTGGACAAATGCCAAGTAAATGCTCCTGGAGCTCTTTCCATCCAGCCAAGACAGACACGACTAGTTGTGGCAGGGACTGACCCCAACTGAGAGTAGCCTCCCTTTGTGTTTGTGCTCACAGATGGCTAACAGGATGTGGGAGAATCAAGATGAAGTCATGGATAGAGTGCAGGTCACCAGCAGACTAATGGAAGCTGAACACTGACGTTGTGAGTCAGATTTTGACTCAACATGGATGTAGATGCGTGCCTTGAGGCTATGCCCCCACTGTCCTCTGTGCTTCTCTGTGTCACCTCATGACAGTTCACCTTGAGTAGAAGTGACTGCCTATACTCCATAGCCAAAAAGCCCTCTCTGTGCTTTTTGTCACCTCTGTCAGAGCTTACAACCATTCAAGCATGCCTTCTAAATTCAGGTGAGGAGGCCGACCTCTCACTCGCAGATCATCCAGGGCATTCGTGCTCTGTCCACTGTTACCCCCTACAAGGGAAATAACTAACTTTTTTTTAGAAGTTGTATGAATAAAGAGAAGTTGACACACAGAGCATCGCTGTAGGTTGAGCATTATTTTTATTTTGCTAGTTTGTGTTATCAGTGGTTTTTGAGACATTTTCAAAAGATCAGCTCAAACTCATTGTGCAATGAGTATTCAAATTCCTTTTAAAGCAAATATTTGAATTGTTGGACCACTACACCAATAAGATAATCATAATAACAAAGCATTGTTACTCAAAATCTGTTAATATTTTGTTAGACCTTACTGTTCAGTCAGAAGATCAGACACAAGGATTACTTGAAATTACTTTTGGGGGTTTCAGTTATTTTCTTTTGTTATTTTGTTTGCTGTTTGTTGTTTTTTCTCTCTCAAAGTCAGATCCTCTGTGTCTTCTTTTAGAAGCTTTACTCTACTTTCTTTTGCTTTCTGAGCAAAACTTCTTTGCTGTATTATGTGTCCAGTCTGTGACCTAATGGTCTCTAGACCTAGACGTGGAAAATGTTTTTACATGGACATGATAATCACGTTTTTTAACCCTAGTACTGCAGGACCTCAATATGTTGATGTCCCTGATAAGTTTCGTGTCGTGCCAGTTGTCTATATATTAATCACTTCCGGTGTTTTCATTCACTGCCGGTCATCTAGCTGGTCGTATAGCTGGCAGTAGGGTTAAGGTCCATAGTGGTTCATCACATTGCCTCTGCATCATCTTCTCACATAGCAGATAAGGAGGAGAAAATACACTAATTCTGTAGTCTGAGGACTTTTGTCTCGTGGGTCAAAACATACAGTAGTCTTTTCAGTTATAAAAAAACAAATCAATGAGCTAAAAGATTGTCAGGGTTGCTGTGATGTTTTGATTTGATTTATAGTAGGATTTGCATTACTAAACTTCATGCTTTAGCGATCATTATAGGGCATTTAATTCAATGTCAAAAGTGTTACCTAAAATTCCTTTTTTTCACTTTTTCTAATCCTGATTAAGGAGATCAAAAAAACTGTGAAAATTGGAGATGAGGTAGTTATTTGATGGAGGTAAACTGTATTTTGTTGCTTTAGCCCTTTTAGCAAGAAATGAGTTTCCCTTTTCACATAACAGCTTTCTTTCTTTTCTCTTTTTTCTTTTGGACCAGCTTGTGTCTCATTCATTCCTCGTTCCTTCCCCACCTCTCTGTTGTTCCAATTTCCTGTTTCCCCCGTCTCCAATTTTCTTTCACATTCTCTGTTCAAATGTCAAGTAGCAGCTGCCTGGGCCTTGCCTTTGCAGTTTGTGCTCATAAATCTGTGCTAATTCTCCACCTCTCTTCGATGGTGTATAAATCTTTTTTACTCACAAGAGCACTGGTCCTTTTGACGAATGAGCTTGAGAAAGCACTGGATGCCAAGCGAACTCCAGTGGACCGCACAGTCCACACAAACACAGCAGAGATTCAACAGTAATAAAGAATGCAGCAAAAAACCTTCCCAGATTCTTAAAAATGCTATCACCCTGCTGTTGTTAAAAGCTGTAGAAAATTTGTGTTATTTTAATCTTCAATTTGATCTTTCATAATGTTTTTGTTTGTTTGAACTTTATGGCATATTCCCATTTGATACACACAGCAATAATATTGATGTAATATGTCATAATATATTATTATGTTCATTAAGATTGCAGTCACTAGCCACTTTATTTGGTACATCTTACAAGTATGGGGTTGGACCCCGTTTGCCTTCAGAACTGCCTGAATTCTTTGTGGCATAGATTTCATAAGGTGCTGGAAACATTACAGATTTTGGTCCATATTGACATGATAGCACGCAGTTGCTGCAGAGTCGTCAGTTGTATATTCATAATGTGAATCTTCTTTTCCACCACATCTCAAAGGTGGATTGACATCTGGTAAATGTGGAGACCATTTGAGTACAGTGAACATGCGGAAGGAACCAGTTTGAAATTATTTGAGATTTGTGACACTATCCTGCTGGAAGCCATCAGAAGATGGGTGCACTGTGGTCTCAGAGGGATAGACATGGTTGGCAACAATGTGCAGGTAGGTTGTGAAGTTCAAACGATGCGCAGTTTGTAAGAAAGGACCAAAAGTGTGCCAAGAAAATATCCCCCACAGCTTTACACCACCACCAGCCTGAATAGCTGATAAAAGGCAGAATGGATGCAGGCTTTCATGTTGTTTATAACAAATTCTTATTCTACTATCCAAATGTCACAGCAGGATTCAAGACTCATCAGGCAAGGTAACATTTTCCCTGAGTACCCTGAGTTGTAGCCTCAGTTTCCTGTTCTTAGCTGACAGAAGTGGCACCTGGTGTGGTCTTCTGCTGCTTCAAGCTTGGATGTGTTGTGCCTTCAGAGATGCTCTTCTGCATACCTTTGTTGTAATAAGTGGTTATTTGAGTCGCTGTTACCTTCCTATCAGCTCGAAGAAGTCTGGCCATTTACCTCTGTCCTCTGGGATTAGAAGGGCGTTTTTGTCCAGAGAACTGCTACTCACTGGATATTTTCTCTTTTTCTCCATATACCTAATAAATTTGGTTGGTGAGTTATACATATATGAATAAATAATACATTAGTAAGATATAAGTAAAAAAAAATAAAGAATAGAATTCATAATTTTAAGTTATTATAATTCATGAATACACTATTAAATAAGGTATAAATGAATATATTCATGTATTTAAATTTTGAATAAATAATAATATAACCAAACTTGTTTTAGTTATGTTAAGTTTTATTCTAATTTATTTTAAGAGGAAAAAAGCCTGCTCAATTATAGCATTAAATAAAACAATAAAAACCAACAGTTACAAGCAGTTAATTCACTAAAAGGGTGAAAAAAGTCATGTTCTGACGATTCAGTTCATTAGTGAAATATAGAGGGTAGCATTTTGAGCAAAGGTTGAGGCTTGACTAAGCACGACACTGGATCATGTAATTGCCATAACAGCGCATGAGTCAAGACTTGGTACAAAAGAGTTTTTTTGTTGCCACACAAGTGCATCAGTGAGTGGGTGTTGTGCTTAAGGAAAGGGAATAAGAATGTGCACCGCCACTAGCAAACAAACAGTTGTTAATTTGTGCTTCATTATTACCAACTCCTTGAGTAAGCTCAGTTGATCTCCATGTCAACACACATTATTAAGTCAATCATGCAGCTTGACTACTTGCTGAGAAACCAATCATAATTGATCCCTTTGCCTCACTGCAAGCAGGAAACAGAAACACCCTACTGGCTTGTCAAGTGCCAGAAATGCTGCTTCAAAAAGACATCTTGATGATACAATCCCCTGGCACACTGTGGGCATTTGCCCATCACTCTGAACAGTAAATTAAAGTGTGACAGATGACATCAGTCATTATGAAAAGCCTGTCATGGAACTTGTCCACTGCAGTTCTCAGTATCAAGTCTACCTAATACTTTACAGGTGAGGCTGGGGATGGAGTAGTGAGACTCCAGATGGAAAAAGGGGAAAAAAAGGTTCTTTTTTGACTTGAACTGAAAAATTACGATTTAGGATTTTGAATGTGGAGAGTTTTTAAGAACTTGAAATAAGAATACTCCTCAGTCAATATTTACAGTCACATTCACAAAATTATTTTAAGAGTGACTGCAAGATGAGTTTTGAAAAGGATCCAAAGTTTGATGTCACATTTTAGAGCAGGTATGTCAGACACTATTTTAAATGGTGTTGTTAATTTACATTCAATGGAATTTTTTGTTTAAAATAATCTAAGTTGCTTGAATGTGTTACCTGACTGTATAACGGAAACTATATCCCAAAAATGAAAATTACAGCAAACAGAGATGTGACTCATGAGATGGTATAAATTGATGA
The DNA here is from genome assembly GCA_015106775.1 of Etroplus canarensis. Classification (NCBI taxonomy): domain Eukaryota; kingdom Metazoa; phylum Chordata; class Actinopteri; order Cichliformes; family Cichlidae; genus Etroplus; species Etroplus canarensis. The sequence continues at coordinate 26,511 of VUQH01090436.1, read as the reverse complement.
CCGCTGTGCATTGGCACCTCTGTGGACAGTGTGCCAGGCTAAATCAGGGTAGCCAAATAGAATGAGTCTTTTTTTCTTTTCTTTTCTTTTTTCATATCAATACTGCTGAAGTAACCACAGGCCCAAAGGTCTCCTGCAACTCCAGATGGTCAGTCTGTCCTTGAGTGACCAGAATAAAAGTTAAAGAAGCAGGCTTCTGAAAAAGCTATTCATTTACTATAAGCAGGGGGCTTTGCTGGGAAAGTGAACAGAACACAGTTTCCCTGCTCAAAGACATTAAGTGTATGTAAAAGGTGGAAAGAGCAACTGTGGTGGCTTTTGAATTTCAGCTTTAAAGTCTCCAGTATGCTATTTCGCCAGCTGTAGTCTTAACTAGTAATTTCATCTTATATCACAACAAACTAAGTCTATGTTAAAGCCAAATCTTCTTGTTTTCCTAACCCAAATTGTATCATGGACATAACATTAATATAACATACTCTATTTATGGTTTACTCAGGCATATCCATGATACAGACAACCAATGTGGATGTGAGATCAAACAATATTTTTATAATTCATGCTGAAAGAAAATATATGTATATTGTCATATACAGTGTCTTATTTGGATGACCTGTTATATTTGACACAAGAAGTATATGAGAAAAGCTATTTAAAAAATTAATTGTAACTGGAATGTTTTGTGACAGATTTTGTGATATCTGTTATGGTCCTTGGGTTTTTGTCATTTTTGGGTTTTGTAGACACAAGCCTTTCACAATGGGAGGGTTACATCACGAAGGGCATCTGTGCCAAGTTACCAATGCAGATTCACCCCCTGTGGTGACCCCCTGGGGAAATCCAAGGGAGAAGCCAGAGGTGCTTATTATTCTTTGTGAGTATTTTTGATATGGGGCTTTTGTTAGGTTTTATTGCTATCTCAAGAGTTTGAAACTGTGATCCTTAGTTGAGTGTGCTTTATCATTTCAATAGTGAGCCTGATTCCTTTTGATTTTGTTGAGTCTTTGATTTCTATCTTTGCCACAAGTTTCTTTGTTGCTATCCTGTGTGTATGATGAGTTCTAGCCTCGCTGTATTTCTTGAGTTCTGGTTTCTGTCTGGTTTTCATAGAGTTGTGGATACCTGTTTATGATTTACTCTTGTAGTAATAGTTGTGAATTATTTGTCTTTATTTAGCTTTAGTTTCTATTTTGAGTTTGTTATCCCTCATGTGTGTAGTCCCCCTCAGTGTTTCCCTTCATCTGTCTGTGTTCCCCCAGAATTAGTTCATTCATGTTTACCTTCATGTTTCCCCATTTCAGCAAGTCTGTTTGCTCATTTTCTGCCCCTTCTTGCATCATGTTTTGAGTTTAGAATGCTTGAAGATATTCTGGTTTGAGTTTCTGTTGTTTTAGAATTTAGATTTTTGGATCACTGTTTTCTTTTCCCCATTTATCTTATGGTTACCTTGTTTCCTTATTACATTATCGAGTCTGAGATTTTGTATTCGTATTTTCAGGTGTTTGAAGATGGCATTTATAGTTAAAGTAATCTCCCTCTCTCTGTCTCATGCTAATGTGTTTTCCCCTCTGTTAAGTCCATGCTTCTGCATTTCAGTAATGGTTGTTGTTTGTTTCCTATTTTACTTTGATAGTTAATTGTTTCCTGTCTGTTGTGATTTTACTTGCACCTGTGTCTTGTTGACCAAACTGTCTCCACTTCCCCAATCACCACTCATGTATAAATAGTCCAGGGCTTTCCCTCAGTCTTTGTCGCAGTGTCTGTTAATATTCCTGTGTGCTCCCTGTCCATCTAGAAGGGTCTTGACTTGTGTGTGTGTTTTCTTGTATTGACTTTGTTTTACTTTGTACCATACTCCAGCCAAAATAAATGGCTCCTATTCTGTTTATGCTGTCTGCGTTTGGGTTCCCATTTCTACTCTCGGCATTCACGACAACATTCAGACAAATGATATGAATAAATTTCACAGAAAAAAGAATCTTAAATTCCTCATTAGGGAAACATGAATATCTACAAAATTGTCTTTTCATTCCATCTGGTAGATGTTGAGCTATTTCACTGCAAGTCAAAACTTTGACTCTAAACTGTAAAATCTCCTGATCTAACCAACATTTGATGCATACGCAGCTGTAAAATCTTATCAGGAGAATAATATATACAATGTCATAGCAGATTGTAAAATATTAACATTGTTTAAAGATGAATTTTTTCTTACTTGGTTGTTAAAGACGTTACATACTACATTTTAGTCATATACGTAGTTTGAGACTACACTGTGCCAAATACGGCTGTTTTAACTGACAATATGCCATAATCAGAACATTCATGTACAAAGCAGAAACTAATCATTGGTGTCAGCAGTATCAAGTCACCACAGTCCTTTTAAACCATATCCATAATGGTTATTAAATTCCATTTTTAAGTGCAATTGCATTACTGAGGTTATATTTTGTGAGAACACAGTTTTTGAAATTGCTCAGTACCCATTTCATTTTGTAATCATTCAAAAAGCTGATAATGGTTCACAAGTGCCTTAAAGACATTTTTTTAAAGATTGATTTAGGTGTTAAGTTTGGAAACAGAGTCAGTGGTCCGTTTTTTCTCCCCTTCCCGTGGGAATGTGTCCTTGGGCCATTCACATGTGAGGAGTGCCTGAAAGGGTTGTGAAGCAGGTCTTAGAACTGCTAGTGTTAAAGATGCTATGTATAACTTAAGACCATTTAAGAAGAAAGAGCTTGTTTGGCTCTAGTTTTAATATGCTTTCACTTAAATTAGGGCTGGAAATAACAGGGAAAGAAGAATGAGCAAGCTAGTTTTGAGACTTAAAGTGCTTAGAATAAATGTTTTACCACTTATTTAAATAGATTTCTCACTTCTCTTATAGAGATATTTTTTCTCACTTCAAGAAAGCTTTAATTATCTTACTGCAGTAGCAGATAAATTCACTTGGTTCTAGTCTTCATATTCTCAAATGAATGTGTGTGTGTGTAGACAAAACATCAGGGGACCACCAGACTGAAAAGAATTATTCCAGATACCATGGGTATCTGTACAAAATTACTACAATTACCATAGGCATTTCCCTGCTAACATCTTAATTTTTCTTCCTCCCTTCTTTTTTTCTTGTCTCTGTTATCACTGAATGATCCATACTTGCCAGTTAGATCTGGCTTCCCACTCAGTTGATAGGAATGATGAAGAGATCCAGGATGCTGGAACATAGTCCAGTGAGTGGTGGGGAGGGTGGAGTTGAGGGTGGCTGGGGTAAAATATGAGTGTATTGCCAATCCCAATGAAATGCTGGAGCTGCCTGTGCCCTTCCCACCACAGTAATTCACACAGTACTACCACATCTTCTCTGACAGGTTCAGTAAATCTCTCACTGTTTTTACTGTTTAAATCTTTACTCATTGCGTTTCTTGAGCCATCCTCCCAAGGCAGGTAGTGGAAGCGAATTGTAAACAACATGCCAAGCACTGTTAGGCCTAGTATTGAAGTGATGAAATGGCACGAAATAGATAAAGTGGAAGTATATGCTATGTCCATACATTCAAATGTGTCGAAATACTGTAGTGATGCAGAGTATTTTTAAGTTAGTGTCTGTGAGTAAAAACAGTATCAGCAGAAGTAATCTAATAATCCTGACACTAGAGGTTAAGTACTGCATTCCATTAGTATTGCATCCCCCCACCCCCACCAAAAAAAGCAACAAAAAAAAAAAACAAGAACGACACAAGATTTTAGGCACTTAAAGTTTTGCTGTGCTTTCAGTGCTCTGAATATAAGATGCTTGGATCCCTCATTTCCACACTTGGGAGGATATGGCAATTACACTGAATTGTTGCTGGGTTTGTATCTGTACATGATCCAGGTATGAGAGTCAGCATGAATGAGAGAGAAAAAAAATAAGTTAGTCACCCTCAGGTGCAGAGGGGTCTACTTAACACATGAATAATATATTGAAAAAGCTGGTGATTTATTCTACAGTAAACATCCTTCTGACAGAATGTCTTCAGATGGTGAGTATTTGTTGGTAGTGTGTTTTTTTTTTATACCCCATTGCTTGTGTGGTTGCATGCACATCAGTGTATGGATCTAGCTGTCTGAGTGTGTGCTATCAAGTGTATGTGTAAGTGTGAACCTTGTGCGGGGTGCTGGCTGAGCTCATCACAGGTGAGGACCGTGTGTGGGTTGCTGTCATGTGTCCTCCATCATTCCACCTCCCCTGCCTGTCCCCGAATCTCACGGCTGTTTCATGTCATTCATTAATGGATGCCCCAGGGCCAACAATAGCTCACTACAGCCTTTTATTACTGTCACTTCACTCTCAGAGCCGTCAAGGTCAAATCTACTTCACTGTCGTTCACTTGTCAGACTTGGCCTGCTGACATTTGTGTTATAGGGAACAAGAATGTGTGTGCGCCTAAAAGAAAGAAAGCGTGAGAGAGAAAAAGAGACAGAATGACAGAGAGGAGAAGGAAGGCAAATAATAAAATGTCAGGAGATCTGCCATGTGAACAAATGTAGTCTGTTCACTGGGCTTGATTAACCATAATGAGTGTAGCTTGTCATGGCCTGGTTCATGAGCCATGACAAATAATGGGAGAGACATGGCTTAAAACAAAGTTTACCAATTTATTAGCCAAAAGAAGCTGAAACAATAGTTAACTTTATGAGGTGTGTTAGGTGTACGGTGCTGTAAACTTTAAAACCTAAAATAACCAGGTCAAAACTTACCAAGAAATGTCATGGTGCTAGGTGGATGAAAAGAGAAAGCAAAGATGGAGACAACCAACTTTTAAATGCTCCTAGTTGGAATAATTAATTACATCTTCCAGGAACCTGCAAGACAACATGGAGGGACAAGCACAAAAAAAAAAAAAAAAAAAAAAAAAAAAAAAAAAACCAAACAGAAGGCCTGGCCAAGGCAGAGAGCCTTCACAAGCTCCAAGTGGCTAAAATATGTAAGTAAAAATATAAAGGCAATCTGTTACCTGCTGAGGAAGAGAAGTGATTCATTTAAAATGATCCTTGAGGATTTCTTACACTAAATCTTCAAGGATTTGTTGAGGAAATCCTCAAGGATTTGTGGGACAAACTGAGAGAGTTATTCTAACTTTGATATAATATCCTATGATATGCCCACCACACTGCAGTATGGGCATATATTTCCCTCAGTTGGAGTTTTGATGATGGAGTGTGCTAATTTCTCAGTCCACAATTTGGCTGAATTGTGTATATTCAGACTTGGATGTTCATATTTCAATACTTGTTTATAAATCAATGGAAAAATAAGACATTTCCTTTCCTGGTGAAAACACAGAAAAAAGTAAATACTTAAACCAAAATCATTAGATTTCTTTTCCAGGGCACCACTGACACCTGTAACAAAGATGCTGAGATTTCAGTGTGGTCCAAAGTGTTCTAAAATGTGAACAGACCCAAAAAGCAAACAGATGCATGAACAAAAGTTAAACTGAATGAGACTCAAGGGTTTTAACAAAGTCCATGAAACATTATGTTGAGCAGACTGAGGGGCAATGGTTGGAGCAGACGAGACAGTTCTTCCAGACACTGAGTTCCAGGGTAGGTCCAAGTAATCTACAGCTCCAACTTTCCAGAAAATAGAGATACAAGGTCTGGGGTGAGAGTGGGTCATGCAGAGCTCTCCAGAGGGTCCAGGTAGGTACTTAGCAGCACTAAGCCCAGCAATGGAGAGTTGAGGTAAGTTACACATAATGTGACACAATGTGACAACAAAGGACATGGTAGACTTGGTTTAAATGCTGCTGATAACGAGAATACGGATCGGGTGTGCAGCCACAGCTCCACCCCAGCCACTCCCACTCATGACAGCTGAACCTGACAAAATAGATACAGAACCAACAAAGGGGAGAGAGAAAGAGAAAAAGGCAGGTCTGAGCCTGGAGGACAGGGGACCATGACACAATAACTTAAAGTAAATGTTTTCTGTATGAGTTTATCAATCTCAGATTGTTGTGGCGAAATGTTGGCCCACTTTTCTCTATAGTGTTGCTTTGGTTCATTTACAGACATTTGTTTGAATTGCATTCTCTTCAGGTCTCTCCACAGCATTTCAATCGGGTTGAGGTCTGGATTTGAAATGGGTCATTACAACACATGGATTCTTTTCTTTTTTCAGTCATTCTGTTGTAGATAAACTGGTGTGCTTGGGATTATTGTCTTGTTGCATGACCTAATTTGGGCTGAGCTTTAGCTGTCAGACAGATGACCTCACATTTTTCCAGAATACTTTGGTATACAGAGGCGTTCATGGGAGTTCAAATGGTGGCCAGGTCTTGTGGATGCAAAACAAGCCCAAATCATGACCTTTCCACCACTGTGCTTGACAGTTGGTATGAGATGTTTGTGCTGATATGCTGTGTTTGGTTTTTGCCAGATGTTACACAGTACATTTATTTAATTCATGGTCTCATTTGTCGAAAGGACAATGCTCCAAAAGTGTTGTGGTTTGTTCAGATGCAAGTTTGTAAATCTAAACTGTGTTGCCGTGTTCTTTTTATAAAGAGGCAGCTTTCTTCTGGATGTACTTTCTTTTTCACAGGACTGTAGCAATGGTCTCCTGGGCAGATCGGCCCCACTCATTCCCACTCACTTCAGCCTGACTACAGACAGCACTGTGTGCGGTGCTACTGTTTCAGCTTGCATGAAATCATTAGGACTCACTGTGTTGCGCCCACCTACAACAAAAACAACATATCCCAGAATTCCCTGGGCCTGCATACATCAGCCATTCCTTTTTAAGAGCAGTTTCAAACTTTACAAGCTGCTGTCACAAAAAGTTAACCAGACATTGCTGTCAGCTGTGCTTCATTCAAGGAATTACTAATTCAGTAAAATAATAACTGAAAGTACTTAATGAAGGAAATTGCTTTGTTTGAGTTTTTATTCAGAAATGTGAGACTGTGGCAAGCAGAGTTCACTTTATACTTTGGCAAACTGGCCATAAAATCATGACAAATCCGCTATTAGAAGTTCCTTTTGGAAATGGAGAAAAATTTGGGGATTTATATCAGCAATGTCATCTGGTGAATGTTTGAATGTTTTACACTGTCAGATGTTTTTTCAGTGCTTGGAAACTAATCTGACTGAGTTATGATCTGAAGTGAATTTTTTTTTTTAACTCAAATTTACCATCCCTTCGTATTTACCTTACCATGAACTCTTATCTGAACCACTTTTCGGATTCTCTATCCTGAATGCCCCGTTTGCATACAGTTTCCAGTGTTAAAGAACAATTACATAACAAAGCAGAATCTTAGTGTTGATCTGAGTATGCATTTGGATATAACTGTCATCAGTTTCTTTCAGATACCTAAATCATCCTTTGTGCTGTTGCAGCTTACAGCTTACTACGGTGTTGATATGATTTGGGGCCTGTCCCTTTTCTCATCCTTGCTGGCTGTGGTAAATTAAGGTAAATACAGTTTTATGATTTAAGTCAACTATGTTTTTCAAAAGCTGTCTCAACAGGGTCTGCTCAACATTTGGAATCTTGGACTTATCGCAACGATTGACTACAACACCACTAATTTTTTTTTTTGTTCTTCAGCAGTGGGTCTTTTTCACTCAAGATATGAATTATGAGTTAATACTGCGACAGTGTGTAGTGTTAATCCTCTGTACCACAGCAGAGTTCTATTGGACTGCTCTGGATTCTTGGGAAATATGGTTAATTTTCTAACAAAGCTAAAAACTATGTAAGTATGAATTGTAAGTTGGTTTTGATTGAAAAAGCTTTTTGTTATCTTAAATCTATATATGACCCATTGAATACTGTATTCTAACTGTATAAACTTTCCACAGTTTTTTGTCAAACAACATAAAAAGGTATTCTCTTTCTTCTTGATTTAGGAGTAGTTGTTGTATAATTTCAAAATAAAATCACCCAGGCAATACCACAGGATGGGGCTGGGTGATTTACTCCACAGTCCAGCAGTCTTATTGTTCCTCTTTGATATTGCTGATCAATAGCATCAACCCCAAAACTTCCATAGTGTGCAGGAGAGAGAAACACTCACACCAGGAATTTATTTCTCATTTCCAGCATTAAGTGGGCATGATGAAAATGTAATGATTTAGCTTTACCGTACACACAAGTGGACAGCTATCTGCTGGATAGCTAAAATGGTAAAAAGTCACAGCATTTGCTGGCTCTTTTTTTACCTTAGACCTATAGCTCTTCTCTATCATACAGACTTTTTTTCTCACCTGCCCTCCACTCTTCACCTGAGTTTTTCACCTACAAATACTCCCAGTGGGAAAAAAGTTAAGGAGATGAGATGAACAGCATTTCTGCAAGTGCACAGTCACAATATGTTATTTAAAAATCAATCCAGCAGTCAGCGATGTCCTCCTCTTGTTTTCTGTCCTTGATGTATCAGTGTATCTGCTCTGCAACCACACACATTAACTTCAAAGTATGCTAAAGTCCATGCATGAACTGTGTACACACCCAGACACGTCTGTGTTTTAAGTGTTGGTTGGTTATGTGGTATGTGACTTGAAATTCTAGTTAGGCAGATTCAATCTATAATGAATCTCATAATGTAAATTTAACGAGTCATTAGAGAAATGAGCTAAAATCACCTTGAATCACCTGGCAAACTATCGCCAGACACTTTGACTATCACCGATGCCTGACCTTATCATCCACTGGCACAACCCTACTACAAGACTATACGAAGATCAGTGACTACACAGTTTGGACCTGGTTGAATCACACAGGGCTCGATGGAAGGAGAAGTAAGAACAGCAGTCCATGGTGGTTCAAAGTCTCTTCTGCACTATTCCTGACTCTCCCTCTTACTTTTGTTTGAAATCTTCTTATTTTTTTTATTTCATAAATGGGTCTCTCTTCCTTGCATCCAAAGGTTTGGCTGCTCAGCAGTTTAATTATGCATAGTATAATTACAAAAGTCTTGTAACTTAACGAGAATAGGAAACACATCACATTGCATTCTAAATAGTCACCACTATGTTGGTGTTCATGCAAAACCAGTGGCACTTGTGATGTCACTACCTATTTCAGAAAGCAAGTTTAACCATAAACTTGGAGCTAATTACATATGAGATGGGCAACTCTTGCGTTTCTGGCTCTAAAAAGACTGCGCAGAATAAGTTCAGCCGACTCTGAGTATGTTAACCCTAAGTTGAGCATGTGCATGAGTAGTGAAAGAAAGCCCTCATCAATGGAATTCCCATGATTCACCATAGCAAATGAATAAATAAAGAGCAGAGCCTCAATTTTAATCCTGTGATCCAAGGAGTATGAATGTGCGTCAGTGTGGACATTTATCTTAAAGAACAGGAGGAGAGAAAAGAGTAACTTTAATCACTGTCATCCAGCCATCACTGAATTGAATTTTCATTAATAGATAATAATGATGGAACTGACCATATTTTACATTTGATTTTTAAATCTAATGATTCACTTGTAACTTCAGAGAAAAAATGCAGATGACTGAAACTGCAGATGAAAATATGGATCAAACAGATAACACACAGTTGTCTGGGTGGAAAATTGATTATAAGGATCAGTGTCAGAGTTCAACAGTGATTCAGTGAACTTTGATGGTCGGATTATACCATTGAAGTCCTGTTGCTCTTTTGTCGTGATTTCAGTGTTGTTTAAGTATTAACAGAGGGTGAAAAAGTGATTAAATCAACATTAGTGTTCAACATTGATTCAATTAAATTTAAGTTGACAGTGGAATGTTAATTTAACATAGTTTCAATTATTGGTTACTATCTGTATCCTTTCCTCCCTCAGTCAGACTGGATTAAAATGGGGCCTCTGTTCTTTATTTACCTGTTACAATGGTGAATCTTGGTATAGTAGCTCCACTAATGATGAATTTTATTCTTTACTCATGCACATGCTTAAATGGGTGAACATACTTGGAGTTAATTGAACTAACTCTGATTTGCTTTTCTGGCACTGAAAACTCAGAGTTGCCTAACTCTAAATTAATCAATTCAGAGCTTGTTGAACCTGCTGATTAGAAAGCACAGCTACTAAGAGGAGTCAAATCAAGGCAGGGAGGCATTTAGTAGGGAAACAAAAACAAAGCAACTGGGAAAAGAGAGCCTAATAGCTGGAGATCAAATAGTAGGTGGAGTGTAGGGGAATCTGAGAGGGTGGCCTGAGATCTCAACAGCTGGAGAGCAGAAGAATCTCTCTGAAGATGAATACCACCTAAGTAGGAAGCTGGATATGAAGACAGATGCCCTCTAGGTTGAGCAGGCAGCTGCATAAGTTGGAAGCTCAGAATTGAGTAAACTTGGCACCATAGATCAGGGCAGAAAAGGCAGCAGGCTGGAAACCAGAGCTGTAGTAGAGCTTTCCTGATCCCAGCAAGCATAGCAGATAGATTCTTCTTGGGCCAAGGATAAACATTGACAGCAAACTTGACCCAAATGGCCAAGTAAAGAGACCTATGAATAGACTATCTTGATCAGGAGTAACGACTCAAGCTGGAGGTTGGCTGGAAAGCCTGCCAACCTGGAAACAAAAGCAGAGACTGATTCAGAAACAGTCTGTGTAGTGTAGATGAAAAATCAGGGCACCACCAAAATGCATCAACCAACTTAGAAAGACAAAGCCTGACTCAGTAGCTGAAATGGATAATTCAGAAACATCAGAAAAAGAGAGAACAGTTGACTGAGACTTGGGAACAGGGGAGATGGCTGTCAGTTTTTGTGGCTGCTGACTCAGGATAAGTCTCAAAAACTGGAGGACAGAGGATCAGATGGATGACTATACCACACAAATGCAGTATGTTTTTAAAAACTGACAGATGTTAACACATTTAAAAAGGCCTCTTAATATGATGCAACAGAAACTGAACAGAAACAAAAAATACACTTTTCAAAATTATTTTTGAGTTGAATTAATGTCATCTGGCAGGGCTGTGGTATTAAACCTACTGTATGTACTTCTAACACAAAACACAATGAATACAGTAATCTCACATTGCAGGATTGCACAATTTATTTGCCCGGGTGTTCTGACATTAATGTGGTTGACTCTTGATTGATCATCAGTTGTTATCAGTGTGACATTGAGGGGTCTATTATACTTGCAAAACCTTGATTTGTCATCAGTGTGCAAAGAAGCTGCTCTCTCTCATGTTTACATCTCTATTTTCTGTTTCTATTTTTATTTTATGACAAGTCTAGGAATTGCTGTCTTTTTAAAACATCTTATTTAGTAAAAATAAAATCAAATACTGATTTAAAAATGTCACAAACAAACAGACGACCGGTGCTGTAGTTCTAATCATGTAACTGCTTCTTAATTCATGGTGCACTGCTCATTATCTTTGCTTATTAGAATCTCTGTCTTGAAGGCCTCATGAAAAGTGGGCCTAAGAAAGTGCTTTTCTGCATAATTTTACACTCCTAAGGAAAATGGCTTCTTTCCTCTTTCAACATTTTAGATTTCTGAGAATAGTGAATAACTATCTACAGTATAGTGACGTTTGAGTTCTTCATGCTGTTTTGAAGGCTACAGTTCATCCCTTGTTTATGAACATCAGATGATGGTTCAGACAAGAGTAAGACCTCAGGGGATAAAGCTTGAAATCAAGCATTATATCTAAAAGTTGGTCAAACTGTTGAGAAAAAAACATTAGCTAACACTGCATGCAGCAGGAACTTTGGACGTGACTTGAGATAGCAGGCAACTTGTTCAGCGTTCAGGACAGGCTGACAGCCAATTATCAGTGTCTTTTTCTCCACAGAATTCCTTTTTATATACATCCTCAATTCCAATTCTGGACTTGAAAGGGAGACCATTTTTCCACAGAGTGATTTCCTCCAATATCTCATCTCCTGGTGTGTCTGTGTGTTTTAACGGGCAGGCAGGCACTCCCATGGGGTTACAGTCTTGCAAGCTTTGCAACTCCTGCCTACAAAGTAAGGAGGAACGCAGACCAGCTCATGGCTGTTGCTGTATGTGCGAGGACTGGAGATATTGCTCTGACCATTGCTGTGACATCTGCTGCCAGATGTGTGTGGATGTGTGTTCTGGCTTATGTCCAGGAGACTGCAGCTATACCTTCTATACTCTTTGCCTCAGCCTGGCACAGAGCTGTCTTGGTTTTTTCCTCCCAAACAATGGAAACATCAGAGACACAGCGTAAGTCTGATAGTGATAATATAACTACTATTTTTCTTACCTGTACATTTTCTTTAGCTGCCTTATAATTAATCTGAACGTTTTTTGTTTTAGAACCCATGATAGGTCCACAACAACATGCCTAGCGACTGTCTGACAAACCAAAGACAAAAGATGACTTGGAAAAAACCCAGAGCTGCAGGTAAATTACAATTAACAACACAGAATCTGTTTTGTTTGCTCTACAGACTTGGCATGCTGACAGATTTCAGTGTTATAGGACCCTTTTTTAATGAGAGAGACTAGGACAGGAATAGCAATTTTAACTTCACTGTCATTAGATTAAATTAGAACATTTTTCATTTGAGATATTTTATCCAGCTTGATCTCTTCCTACCAAGCATAATATTGAACAGATCAGCTATCAACCCTCACATCCCACCTCCAATACCCTTCTCCTTCAAAAAAAAGTTTGTATTCGGTATAAAAAAATATTATAAAAGAGTTCAATAATCTTACATAAGTACAAAGAAAAGTTTGCCAATATTGAAACAGAGACCATTTGTTTTTGAAAAATGTAGACATGAATATGATGCAAACAACACATTTCAGAAAAGCTGGGACAGGGTGTGTTTACCACTGTGTTGCATCACCTCCTCTTTTATTAACACTCTTGTGTAGGTTAAGAAGACTAATAGCTTTAGTTATTAAAGCAAAAATGTTTTTCTATCCTTATTTGATATACTGTAGAGTTTCAGCTGTTTCACAGTCGGGGTTTCCTTTGTTGTGTTTTTCTTTTTGTGGTGCAGAGGACATTTTCAGTGGATGACAAGTCTGGATTCCAAGCTTAGCAGTGTCAGTTTGGCGGTGTTTTGCGGAAATAAGCAACAGCTTCTCTGATGAAGAGTTTGGATGGATGGGACCACATGTTGCTCCACAACCTGTACTCAGGTTGATTCAATATTGATGGAGCATTCATGAATGTTCAAGTTACACACACACACACACACACACACACACACCACTTCATTAGGTATACCTGTTCAACTGCTTACTAATACAAATGAACCAATCACATGGCAGCAACTCAGTGCATTTAGGTGTGTAGACATGTTCAAGACAACCTGCTGAAGTTCAAACTGAGCATCAGAATGCTGAAGAAGGGTGATCTCAGTAGCTTTGAAAATGGCATGGTTGTTGATGCCAGATGGGCTAGTCTAAGTATTTCAGAAACTGCTGTGGTAGGGTAGGGTCAAAATTTATCATAAACAACTTGAAATCCTGGGTCCATACTGGCATGTATTAACAGTTCAGGCTGGTGGTGATGTAATGGTGTCAGGGATATTTTCTTGGCACACTTTGAATCTCTTGACTCCAATTTAAACACAACTAGGTATTGTTGCTGACCCTGTCCATCCCTTTATGACCACAGTATACTCATCTTCTGATGGCTGCTTCCAGCTAGGTAATGCTCCATGTCTCAAAGCTCAGATCATCTCAAACTGATTTCTTGTACATAATGAGTTCATGGTATTAAAATGGCCTCTACAGTCATTGGATCTCAATCCAATCGAGCACCTTTTGGATGTGGTGGAACAGGAGATTAGAATCATGGATGTGCAGCTGACATCTGCAGCAACTGTGTGATGTTGTCATGTCAAAATAGACCAAAATCCATGAGGAATGTTTCTGGCACTTTGTTAGATCTGTGATGAACAGTTAAGGCAGTTCTGAAGGCAAAAGGGCATCCAGCTAGCAAGGTACATCTAATGAAGTGGCTGGTGAGTGTATATTTATATATTTTTTCTTTTCATGGTGCAGTTTTAATTTGCAATTGTGTCTATACTGTATTTACTGACAGTACTTTTCAGAAGTGCTCCTGAGCCAATGCAATGATTTCCACTATAAAATCATGCCTATTCTTGATAAAGTGAGAAATGGTAAGATAGCATATACTTTTCAGATATGTGAATTCTTTTGTTACAGTAGCTACAGTAGTACTACTACTGCTGCTGCTGCTGCTGCTGCTGCTGCTGCTGCTACTACTGTTACTAACAACAGTTATCACCACCCTTAATCTTACATAGCTGAATTATTTTCCCACTCTACTTGCCATGGAGTGACAGACATCTTATATGCTTAAACTTAATCATGCTGTACACGGTATGTTGCTCTTTTGTTTGTTTTTATGCACTTATTTTTCATTTTTTTAACATTTCATTTCAATAATTTTGCCTTGGCTCTCCTAACTTTTTGAAATATGTTGCTGTTATCATATTCAACATTGAGTAGATATTTAAAGAATAAAAACAATTTATCGGTTTAAACATTTTATATGTTGTCAAATCACTATTTACAGTTAAAGGTTTATATGATTTGAAAATCGTATTTTGTTTTATTTACATTTTTTACAGTGTCCCATATTTTTTGGAAATGGCCTTGTATTTGTGTTGTGTGCTCAGTGATAGTTTGAGTACATTTCATTTTTAAAGACCTCTTTAATACTATTATTTGTATTGTATTGCTAGTAACCGAAATCATATAATTCTCTCAGAGGTCTAAGTCATAATTGGGGATGACCCTACCCTGTGCTATCAAAATATTTAATGTAATATAATTTCATATGTCTTAAAAATCAGGTGACCCAAAAAATCATCCTAACTGACAAACATCCAAAAATTACTTGCAATCTCTCCCATTAATGACCACTTGTACATCTGTGATGGCACTAAATCTTACTTCACTGCTTGGGAAGTAGGACAAAGTCAACAGGGAGCCAAAATAGTGGGGTGGCTAGCGAGTGAAGTCAAAAAAAAATTGCGTTTTCAGTGTGCTTTGTCCTGCACACAATAGCAGACACCAGTGCAAAACCCTGTGAATGTCAAAAACATGATGAAAATGCTCCTGGTCTCACTCCTGACCTAAAGCATTTCCTTTGGGCTTGACACTGTGGATTCTTTCAATTGAACATTTCTGTTTGGTTGCTGAGAGAGCCAGTTCTTGTCAACAGTGATGACCCTCAAGATGACTGGCCAGTTTAACTAACTGCTGATGTTTACTTTGACACGAGTCTGTTCAAGAACTTGGCCCATTTGGGAGTGTCTTAAAAATAGCAGTTGGTGCATAAGGAAAGGACCTTGAAAGGGACATTACTCCCTTTAAAATAAATCATGTATGGCTTTTGATTTTTATAGGCACAGTTTTTTTGGTAGCATAACAATTGTACCTTGACTATTTCATTTTAAATTTGTTGTGATGGCATACAGAAGCAAGGTTGTGCCTCCTGTTCCAAAACCCCTGGATCTAATTCTGTATGTGCTGTAGAGCCTACGCATAGTCTTTTCTCTAGAGGAAGTAATGTGTCAGAGAAAAATGGATGGAAGACAAATTCTCACCTAGTGAATTAGTATAAATGTTTTGAGTCACCAAATACAAAGAAGGAGAGTGTTTAATGACACATGAATCACTGTACAAAAAGAGAACAAAACTGACCCTGTTCTGAGTGGAACAGGTTTATTTAGGGGAGAAGGAAAGACCATTGACTGGTGGAATTGCGCTAACAGCAAGAAAGAAGGTGGACATACTAAGGTCAGATGCAGGAAAGGTCTTCACCAGAAACATTAGAGAAGCAAAATTGGAGGTTAAAAGATGTGATGGTCTGAGGAAATTTTTGTTTAAATCGTGACTGTGGCTCAGGAGGTATAGTGGGTCGTCCACTAATCAAAAGGTCGGCAATTTGATCCCTGTCTCCTCAAGGCTGTGCCAAAGTATCTTTGGGCAAGTTGAACCCTACATTGCCACTGACTGCCTTCACTCTGTGAGTATGTGATAACAACTTTGGGTGTGTAGAATACGGTTGTACAAATAGGGTAAATCACTTTGTGAAAAGTGCTTTGAGTTGTCAGTGTAAGTACTTTTACATTTAGCACTTTCATAACAGCTTTTCCAGTGGAAAGGAATGGTTCGCAAGAAGAGTTGGACAAACAGATCCTGGCTGTGATTCTATTGTGCTTGGGAAAATTAGGCATGCTACTGTATGTGATATTAGGTCTGTCTCAAACATGACTGCAGAGGGCAGTGTGTGTTATCACAGTGATAGAAATTAGGTTAAAAAAATAGTATTCGGCCTGTGTTCGGCCACCAGAGCAGTGGTCTCCTTGTCACTGTGTTCAGCCACCAGAGTGGTGGTCTTCATGCCGGCCGCCTGAGCAGCAATCCCCATGCCACTGCATTCGGCCGCCTGAGCGGCGGTCTCCTCGCCACTGCGCTCGGCCACCAGAACGGTGGACTCCACGCTGGCCACCCGAGAGGTGGTTTTTCTGCCAGCCTCCATGCCCGACCACCCGAGCAGGGGCAGTCTTCAGTGCCGCAGGCCTGGTGCCCCAAGCCCTTTTTCTTTTCTCTGGCAACCTGGACCCCTTATGCCTCGTTTCTTTTGGCTCCCTATTTTGTCCTGTTTTGTCATTTTGCCTCTTTACACCACCACAGTGGTATTTTTTTAATCGAACAATCAAGATGTGATTGAAGTTCACACTTTCAGCTTTAATTCAAGGGTTTTGACAAAAGAACTGAATTGCCTGTTTAGGAATTACGATCACTTTTTTACAGTCCCCCATTTTCAAAGGCTCAAACAAAATGAGACAACGGACTGACAAGCAGTTTTATGGGCAGGTGAGACCTTTTCCCTTCCATGACAAACTAAGCAGATAAAAGATCTGGAACTGATTCCAGGTGGTGAACTTGTATTTGGTAGCTGTCCACTGAAACTCTCAGCATGAGGAACTAGGTGTGTTACTGTCAAAGTCAACAATTGAAGAGATACCTTCATTAATGTAAACACAGAGAGTCCACAACAAGATGCAAACCACTGTCTATATTTAAGAACAGGAACATCAGATTTTGGCAGGAAACGAATAAAAGAGCCTTCTGACCAAGATTAACTTGAAACAGAACAATTGGAAGAGAAATGTAAAGTAAAAAAAGGAACAGCTCATATATCATCTGTCAAACATGGTGGAGGCAATGTTAGGGCATGGGCACATATGACTGTCACTGAAACTGGGTCACCAGTGTTTATTGATGATGTTACTGCTGATAGAAGTAGCAGAAGGAATTCTGAATTGTACAAGGCTATACTCTTTGCTCAGATTCACCCAAATTCTGCAAATCTGATCAGACAGAGTTGTGCAAATGGATAATGACCCAAAGCATGCTATAAAAACAACCCAAGACTTTGTCAAGACAAAGAAGTGGGATATTCGTGAAGAAGTCAAGCAAGCCACCTGATCTTAACCCAACAGAGCATGCTTTTCAGTTACTGAAGACAAAACTGAAGGCATAGAGACCCACAAACAAGCAGCAGCTGAAGGTGGCTGCAGTAAAGACCTGACAAAGCATCTCAAAAAATCTTAATATTTAAAATTAAGTTATGTTTGTCCCAACACTTTTGGACGTCTGAATTGCTGTAATTCTTAAACAGTTAATGCAATTCTTTTGTCAAAACCCTGAATTAAAGCTGAAAATCTGCACTTTCATCATATTTTCCTGAGGATAATGTTCGATCGACACTTGTAGCCTAAAGAACATTTTTTTAAAATTTGACTGTGTTTCAGCCCATGGTCTTCATGAGTGTCATCATAAAACATATTACAGACAACAGTTTAAATAGCATTTGGATAGCATACAAAAGGCAACCAGTCATACACATCTAACAATGAGGCATAAGCAAGAATTGTTTGGACACATGGTCATGTGGTTTGAAGCCAATCACAGTCCCTGGGAATGGGGCGTGACCCAGTAGAAAACCTTAATATGTTTATGACTGGCTGTTTTGTTTTTTGTTTTTTTTAAAAGATTTTATACAAATACCTTTTAAACTGTTATCTGTTTAATGATGACCTTGATAAAGGCCACAGGCCAAAACATGGTGGTAAAAGAATAAAGTTGTTCTTTATGTTACAAGTGTTGCTGGAGCTGTATCCATTTCAGACTTCATGCTCTTCTTCCATGCATGAAAGAAGGTGATACTGCACCAGAAACATCTGTTCTGTTTTGAACACATTATGACTGTTTTAATTAAAATCCACTGTGGTGGTGCACAGAGGAAATATTACCAAAAAAATGTGTTTTTGTCCCAAAACATACGGACCTTATTCTAAATATTGTTTCCTTACTATTTTTACAAACTTATCACAACAACTGATCAGACAGGCACTGTTCCTGATCACTCATACAGACCGGCTGCTCCCTTGTATTCTCCCCAAGCGATCGCCACATCCGATTAATCTGCACTGGCATTTTGGCAGAGGTTTTACGTCAGATGCCTTTCCTGATGCAACCCTCCATGGTGAGAGGAGCTTGTGTTCCCACCTGGAATCAAACCAGGGACCTTTTGCTTGTGAGGTGTATGTGTAAACCACTACACTAGTTTGCTGTATTAATACTGATTATGCTTTTTCTACCTGTTAAATACTGCAAAATTCAACTTACTGACAGTAAGAAATTGATAGGATGAACTTCCTGTTAATTTGAGCCTGTGCACAGAGTGCTCGGTGAAATGTTGTTTTGGGTTCTATACATCACCTTGTTTGACATGTATGTGCTAATAAGAGAGTGTGACTGCTTCCCCCCCACCAACTGTTAAACCAAGTCACAAGCTGCAGGTCTGATGAGGACAGAAATAAGAAACAGACACTTTGACAATGGGCATAACAGAAGACATTTACTGAGTTGCAGCATATGCATACATGTGTGGATTTATAAGTTTGCATGATCTTTCATATAGGAGGGCAAATAATGGGGAACCAATTATTTTCTCAGTTTAGTTTTGAATAGAATATATAAATCATTGAAAGGCATAAATAATGTAATATGATAGACTGCCAGAAGTCCTACAAGTAGTGTTGTTTTCCTTTTTTTAAATTTTCAGAACAACAGTCCTTACAGTGAGCTTAGCATTATCGCTGCCATCATGGCTGAACAAAAGATCTCTGAACAAAAGTGACATTGTGCTTAGACAGTTTTCCTTCTCCTGGGTCACACCCATTTATCAGGGACTGTACTTTGGACTCATGTCACCACATGCTGCAGACCATTTCATATGGAGAGATTAATTCTTTTTGTGACTGGGTGTTTAGTTTACAAAGTATTTTTTCAATACAGACTTAGAGAATCCCAAACATAAACACAGCCTAAGTGTTGCATTTTTCACATGAAAGCTAAACGGCAGAAATAGCCTCATATTGGCAATATTACCCTTCTCTGCCTACTTCAGAGCACTTCTTAGATGTTGGGAAGATTGTTTTGCACTTTGAGGCAAACAAAAAATAATTTGGTTTCACACACACTGTACAATCTGATATCTCTTTGAGAGATAAGGGTGCCTAAGGCCACAAGGTGCTGTTTGCTTCCACTGAATGAGACCTTTTTATTATCCACCACAAAATTGCAAGTTTATGGACATTTTTAGGAATTTAGAGTTAGGCATGTCAAGCATCAAAGCAAGGGATAGAATAAGGCCTTATGACAAAAATATAACATTCCAGAATATACAGTATAATGTGCTGCATTGTGTACCCAACTGTACTCATATCTACGCCTATTGCCTCTTCCTCTCTGTCCCTCTGAGTTCTGCAGTATTTTTAGTCTAGCTTAAATTTGTAGCCCTTTCAAACTCAGCAGATAATGCATGTGATCTAGTTTACTCCTTAAACTGGGCTTATCCTACTGAAAGTTAGTGTATTTACAGTAAATCCTAAATGCACCTTCAGCTGTTCCCTTGTATTCTCCCCAAGGTGTCACCACAGTGGATTAACCCGCATCAGTAACTTGACAGAGATTTTACACCAGATGCCCTTCCTGATGCAACCCTTCTTGGTGAGAGGTGCTTGTGTCTCCACCTGGAATCATACCAGGGACCTTTCACTTTTAATGTGAATGTGTTAACCACTACACTACGGGGACACTAAAATCTACTAGCAGCTCCTAATAATCTAAAGCATTTGTGAATGTGATTTTAAAAAGGCTATGAAGTTATGGAATAAGATCATAATGTCTGCAAATTAGCTGTAATCTGCCTTTGAGAAGATTCTTTTTAAATGTCATTTCTTATCCAGTGCAGTTGTCTGTCAGGGAAAGCAGATTACAAAAAATACACCAAACTGAATTTCATTCAGTTTAGTGTAGACTTAAAAAGTGCAAAGAAAGAACCAATTAAAATTTTGGTGTGGATCTGGATTGCTTTCTTTAAAACTGTAAAATACTGTAGGGCATGCACTCACTCTCTACGTGCTGTTCTACTATTTGTCCTGTTTTGTTAACACTGAGTTGTCTTTTTTCTTGCACCGTGTTAAACTTTAAAAATATCTTTTCATTTACAAATAGCAGAATGTGGGTACACATCATGGTGGCAATAATAGAAAGTCAGGTTGAGCCCCCAAATGACTGACGATCAACCTCAGAAATGTCTAGTAGCAGAAATGTTTAAAATCGTGTGGGTTTTTTCTCTCCCACCTTTGCTGTCTTCCATCTTCTTCCCTCTTTCTTATCTCTTTGTAGCGGAGCACATTTTTCTCACCTTGCTTCCCGTCTATGTTCTCTTTTCGTGAATTGCATTGCTTGTATGGAAAGTCTTCTGGTTACGAGTGGAGAAAGGCATTGTGTGCTGCTGTCAGTCAACTAGATTACAGCTGTAGAGGATCCTTGTTGTTCGTACTCCAAAAATAAGTAAATGGCTCCTAACTTTGCTGGCCAGATATATCTGAAGATGTCTGTTTTTTCCCACTTTGGAAAAGTGGTTGTGAAACAAAAAAGTCAACATGAGAAACTGAATTGAAAGACAATTTGATTTTGTCTCAACAAAGCTTCTATCAGGGATTCCTTGCATGCTTTGGAACCCTGTACATGCACAGGACTTCTAATCTAATAAGCAGAAGATAATTAGACAAGTGTTTTCTAAACCTTCAAACCTTTTCCATTTCATTTGTTATCCATCAAAGAGATGATATTCACTTGTCAACACTCACTAAGCTTACAGCTTAGATGACCTCTCCTTAACTGATACATTATTACTGATGTGTGAGCCTTTAATTCATCCTTAGCATCACAGACACACAAGGCATACTACATGAAAAGGGGTCTCAGCTGAGAGCAAATTATTGCACCAAATCAAACCTTCTGCCCATCCCAAAGCTCATTTAAAAAATAAATAAAAGTACCGCTGTCCTCGTTTTCACTGACAAAATTGTTTGGATGGTTTGAGTCTGGACTTGCAGCTTTGAGCATTAGAAAATCTTTAGAGCACAGCTTCACCTGGTAAATCTCCTATTATGATATGAAGCAAGTAGTGGCGTTAAAAGTTGAAAAAAGGGGCAATGGTGTGTTTCCAATCTCAGTTGTGAGAGAGTGGAGCTGGGTTGGTGCATGGACCTTCTCTTTTTACCTTCCTGCTGTGTGCTGGCTTTTGAGATTCCAGAGATGTACAGGCGAGACTTGCTGAAGATGGGCAGGGGCAGCTGGTGGGGGGGCAACAAATTTTTTTTTTTCTGTTGAAATTGGATTTTATTTTTGTCCACTCCAAGACCTCCATCTTATCCTGCAACCCAGTCCTCCCACTCAATTTCCATCTCACTGTGTGAAAATTGGAGTGATATAAAGATGTGAGCTTCAGATTGAGAAGACAGTCAGAGATGGTAAAAAGGAGGGCAAGGGAATGGCAAAAGATGCAGACAGTGAGATATAGGGGAAAGCGTGAGATCGAGGGTGGACAAGGTAACAGCACACAGATTTCAGCATTTCTAGAGCACAGCAGCAAATGTCTTGACCAGATTTTTTTTATGATAGCTTTTACTCAAGGGGAGAAACAAACTTTGTTGCTACCACAATTTGAAGGAAATTATTTCTTTCAGAATATTCTGACTGAAAATCTATTTATAAGAAATTATATATACACCCACACACGCACACACACACACACACAAGCACAACCTTCATTTGTCCAGAGAGAGACACTATCTCATTAATGTGGCAGAGACATTTCTCATTTTGGATGCATAACACACAGTGAATTGATAACAGGGTGGTCAAACAGTATCGCTTTACTTCAAATGCATTCCCAGTTGTCTTTTTTTACAATAAAAAGTGTTTAACAGATTCACCACTGTGCTTAAAAAGAGAGGGGAATCATTAGCTAAAACTAAAGAGTGAAATCAATGAATAGAACGGGGCCATAACAGTGTGGTGGGATGGTTTGTGCACAGTTAGTTTGCATTCATAATGTATAGGCTGACAGCCCATTAGACACTATTAAAAGGAAATCAGATTCTGGCCTTTCTCCAAAGCCATTAGCCGGTAGGGTCAGCCTGAAGACAAACCGGTAATTGACCGATAGATTCAGGTAAATTGTTGGTCCCTGGGAGAAACAACAATTTTGTTAATTGCATTTTTAACCACGAATGAAGGGATTACAGGTGCATAAAAGCAATGACAGTGCTGTAATGGACCCAGCAATCAGACAGTAGCATTATTTACGTTTGTGTAAACACATCTCCCTGTAGCTCTAACGAACATCAGAGTCATGAAAAACTTCTGCGGGGTTGGAAAAAGTCAAGAGAAGGGTGATGGAAATAAAATAGAAAAATATTGCTTGTTGCATAATTTGTAAGGTAGAGAAGGGGTAGATATAAGTTTCGCATGAATGAACAGTCAGCTTGCTTAAACCCTAAGTCACACGGACATAGAGACTGGTCAGCAACCCAAAATTCTTGTGGCCTCCATTAACCACTCACCAGCCAGGCTGAGAATACACATTTTTCCCTAGTCACCAGTGGTTGCCAGGGGGAGCCACTGACCAGTCTCTATGCCTGTGTGAGTGGGGCTTTAGTTAGACAAAAAGGGAATTTCACTGAATTCTAAAAAAATCTCAGGAGCCAGCTGTCAGTCACACTAATGGACACTAACAGTAAGGTCAGTGCTCGGTATGTTGTATTATCTGTCTGCATGTGAGTGTGAAGAATCTTTCACATTTCACAGTTGTCTGACATTAGCCTGTTGGGTATGAACTGATTAAAAAAAATCATGACATGGTCAAACTTCTTGCAAATTATTGTCAGGGATCAAGTGCCCATTAATCTGTCAGTGCAGACACACACTTGAGAATTAAATTTGTCTGCCAGTGTGCATTTAAACTAGTCTTCTCTGTGGTTTGTGTTTTGTTGCAAAATTATTACATGAACAAAAAATGACTGCTATTGCTAATCTGATGTCATTAAAGTCTAGCAGAGCCAAAGAAATATGTGTGTAAGGTATTTCTTTTGCATAAACTGTAACAAAGTATAACATGCTCGCTTTATTGTTGCTGGGGTTACATTTCTAAACACACTACAGAATTTTTTGCTTTCTTTCAGTCTCTGAGGGATACATGTGTTGTAAACATCCAGTGCTACAGACAGTGGTTTTTCACAATGTGTGTCAGGGAGTTGTAGGCTTGGTGCTATCGGAATGATTAGGAACTTGATCTCACATTAATATGCAGGCTTGAATTTGATCAAGGCAAGGGAACCTAGACAGCAGCTAAACAAATACCATGGGGAAATCTGATCTAGTTCTACAGTAGGCTCTGTACTCCATACACCTTAAGCCTCAACTCTCTGACCTTCTGGAGACTGACCCTCCTGGTCAAACATGGGTTACCTGCCTGGTTGATGGGAAGGAGGAGGAGGGAGATGTAGACCCCTTCGCCCTGCAGGCATGACTTTCGACAGTGGAAGAGACCTGCTGCTTGGTTACAGTGATGAACGACTTTGCCTACCCTCTGATAATTGCTCACTCAGGGGCAGAGAGAGGTCCATTAATCAAAATGAGCTGAGCTACTGCAGCTCTCCTATACCTATGGCACACCTCGGTGTGCCTCAGCAGCCCCCGGGGAAGACCCAGAGGCATTGTCTTCAAAGGAGTTAAGGTCAGGATGGTGTCATTCAATGATGACAGCCACTACCTTTGCCTAACAGTGTAGAATCTAACATACTGAACAGAACATTCAGGAAAAGAAGAGGGAAGAGTCCCATTAAGTGATTGTTAATCGGAAAAGCCTGTCTACCTAAACTTGAAACAAGTTGCTCCTGTGGGATTGTGACACAGACTTGGTTGACATGTCAACAAAGAAGTGCAGACTTTGATCTTTAATTCAGGGGGTTGGTCAAAATAATTGCATTAACCGTTTAGGAATTACAGCCAGTTTTATACATAATCTCCTATTCTTAGAGGCTCAAAAGTAATGGGACAAACTAGCATAATTTTAAATAAAGGATTGTTTTTAAGAGTTGGATGAAAATCCTTTGTATTCAATGACTGCCTAAGGACTAGAACCCATGGACATCACCAAAAGCATGTTTCCTCCCCCGAGATATTCTGCCAGGCTTTTATTGCCACCACGTTACATTGCTGCTTATTTGTGGGTCTCTGCCTTCAGTTTTGTTTTCAGTAACTGTAAAACTTGCTCTATTGGGTTGAGATCAGATGACTGATTTGGCCATTGAGGATTATCCCATTTCTTTGCCTTGAGAAACTCTTGGTTGCT
The DNA here is from genome assembly GCA_015106775.1 of Etroplus canarensis. Lineage (NCBI taxonomy): Eukaryota > Metazoa > Chordata > Actinopteri > Cichliformes > Cichlidae > Etroplus > Etroplus canarensis. The sequence goes on along the minus strand of VUQH01090436.1, from coordinate 1,774 downwards.
TTTGCAGTATGCTTTGGGTCATCATCCATTTCCAGTGTGAAGCATTGTCACATCAGTTTTGCAGCATTTTTGGGTGAATCTGAGCAACGAGTATAGCCCGACACACTTCAGAATTCATCCTGCTAATTCTATCAGTAGTAACATCATCAATAAACACTGGTGACCAGGTTCCATCGGCAGCCATAAATCCCCATGCCCTAACATTGCCTCCACCATATTTGACCGATTATGTGGTATGCTTCAGATTATAAACTGTTTCTGTCCTTCTCTATACTTAATAAATAAGTTTTTTAAAAAAAAAGAAAAATCTTCTTGCCACTCAATTGTTCCATTACTTCTGAGCCTCTGAAAATCGGGGACTATGCATAAAAATGGCTGTAATTACTAAACAGTCAAAGCAATACTTTTGTCAAAACCCTGAATTAATGATGATTAATGATTAAAGTTGCAAGTCTGCATTTTGACCGCATTTTGGCTGCTTGATTGAAAATGTTCCCTGATGGTATACAGAGGCAAAATTACAAAAAAATGGCACTGCATTTCTGTAAGAATTTTCCTTTTTTGCCATTATACTACATGAATTCAAAACAAGTTATGTCAACTTATGTCATTACATGGCTTAGCTATTGAAGCTACTTGTAATATTTTCTGTAACAATGCAATCATTAAATATCCGGGAGTCCTAACTGTCTCTTAAGACCTTCTTAGCTGTGACATAGCACCATAGGACATATGAGCCTGTTTACAAATGTCATGTGGTTATCTTTTTTAATTATGTAATTCAGTAAATGTCATCTGCAATTCTAATAGTGCATGCTCACTTCAGAAGACTGTTAAGAGAGGCAACTGTTTCTGTATCCATCTTGCTTATGTATTTTATTAGTGGGCCGTGGCTTTGCCCTGCAGAGTTTTACTTCTGCACAGTGCAGAACCACCATAACTTTAGCCATGACCTCAACCTTGAATTTTTATCAATATGATGCATCAGAAAAAGAAATAAATTAATAAAAACATTCTGGCCAATCTAAAAACCATTCTCTTCAATAATTGTTTTTATTACAGCAGCTCAGCAGATGTAGGAAAAAATACAGTAATAAAACATCTCTTGAAGGTCAAGATTATAATTAATGCCATTAAGTTTAAGATTATGAAATGAAAATGCCTTTTTAATGAACTGATTTTACTGAGTGTTTCTGGGATATGGTCAGGTTAGTAAGGTTATACATACTAAGGTTAAAAGAATTCATTTTCAAAAATAAACTCTAAATTTAAAAAAAGTACAACTTAAGGTGAAACAGGAATAAAACACATCCCTTCAAACATTTAACTTCTTCTTCTTCTTCTTCTTTCTTCTTCTTCTTCTTCTTTCGGCTGCTCCCGTTAGGGGTCGCCACAGCGGATCATCTGCCTCCATCTCACCCTATCCCTTGCATCCTCTTCCCTCACACCAACCCTCTGCATGTCCTCCTTCACTATATCCATGAATCTTCTCTGTGGTCTTCCTCTTCTCCTCCTGCCTGGCAGCTCCATCTTCAACATCCTTTGTCCAATATATCCACTATTCCTCCTCTGGACATGTCCAAGCCATCTCAGCCTTGCCTCTCTGACTTTCTCTCCAAGCTTCTCAACATGAGCTGTCCCTCTGATGTACTCATTTCTAATCCTGGTCACTCCCAGGGAAAATCTCAACATCTTCAATTCTGCCACCTCCAACTCTGCCTCCTGTCTTTTTGTCAGTGCCACCGTCTCCAAACCATACATCATAGCAGGTCTC
>VUQH01090432.1:0-16523 GCA_015106775.1 Etroplus canarensis | reverse complement strand
ATCTGGCAGTCTGATGGAGCAGTCTGGGTTTGGTGAATCCAGGAGAACGTTACTTGTCTGACTGTAAAGTTTGGTGGAGGAGGGATAATGCTATGGGGTTGTTTTTCTGGGGTTGTCCTGGGCCCCTTAGTTCCAGCGAAGGGAAATCTTAATACCAGATGTACTAGATGATACTAGATGATAGTAGATGATAGTAGATGATAGTAGATGTACTTTTAGGTACATTCCACCATTGGTCCTATTGATGTCTTCCTTGAATGTAGTTGGACACTGTGTGATGACCAGGGGAGCCTGTGTCATGTCAATGCAGCCTTACTGCTCAGTCCCCTCTTCAGCTCCACCATCATTGCTGGTTGACATTAAACATAACAACCAGCTGATGGTGTCCCACCCCTCAGTGGCGATCTATGATCAGGTCATACACAGCGAGCTTCTACCTGCAGCTGACGGTTTCCCTAATGGGGATTAATAAAGTATTCTGATTCTGATGTGTGAACGCATTTGGCTTGAATGTAACAAACGTCCAAGTCCCAACCAGCACTTAACATTTAAACATTTCTGTCAGGAAAAAGGTAAACATGAGGAAACTGAGGGAGATATAAAACAAACTGGGACATTTTCCCACCTGGAAAGCAGCATTAAGGAATTCCAAGTCTTCCAGGTGTTTCCAGGATACGAGGGAACGCCCCTCCTCTGACCTAGCTTCAAACCTAAACAGCTGCCACGATGGATGATTAATGAAGAGGAGCAGTGAGCCTCGAAGTGACAAATCACTAAATTCATCAGCTCATAATTCACCATCGTGACTGTGCTCCGTCTTAGCTGACGTCATGTCGGTTTACACTAAAGCTCATGAACGGGTCGCAAGTTCATTGGTGCATTCAGACACAAACAGAGCTGAGTGACCACTTTAAAACCCCAGAGCCCAACAAACTCTGCGTCTTGAGTCATAACTCAGTCATGAAATTAGGAAATAATTACCTGATGGATAAACATCCATAAATCTGTGGAGAAATCAGAGAAAGAAGAAGCTGCAGAACCTGCCTGAGAATCTTCATCAAGTGTTCTTCATCAAAGTTATTGCTGTCTATATATTCATACTGTAAAAAAGAGTTGCTAATACACATAAGGGCGATTTTCCATCCATCCATTTTCTGCCACTTATTCGGGAGTCACAAATGCACAGACCTCCCTCTCCCCAGCTACCTCCTCCAAGCTCCACCAAGCTCCACCATCGCCCACCAGGACCTGATGCCACGCCTATTCCACGGAGCTAGCACTGTGAACACTGCAATCCAGAGCAACGGTCTTAGGAGTAGCGATTCTTGTGAAAATTGAAAAGTGCCCATAAAATGACAACTATGACCTTGACCTTGAGCACAGTTTGGGTGAAGACTCATTGTGTACAGGTTTCAGTAAAATCGGATCAATGCTCCAGGGGGAATAGTGACAGACGCCTCGCCATGGCGTTAGCTCACTGGTCCTTTGGCTGGATGAACTAACCAGTCTTAACATCAGCTCATATACATTTATTGTTGTTGGGTTAATAACAGCATCAGCAGTATGATGAAAAAGGTGGCCTAGCTGCTGCCTGACTGACTTTTTGAAGGAGTCCCCACATACGATAAATCTCTTTTGAAGAAAAGTACTGTTTACTTCATCAGAACTCATTTAATGGTACTTCACCGCTGAGAGTCTTACATGAAGCTGGGAGCTAAACTGGAGGCTTGAGCACGTTCGTGACCGAAAGCCGATGTCCTTCAAGGAGGTACTTGAGGTACAAGTGTCTCCAGAAATAAACAGCTCAGCCGCTGTGGCGATGGATGGCAATTACTGTGAAGAGGGAACAGGCTGTACAGCAGCGAGCGCCGAAAGAGAAGAGTGACGGGAAGAACCTCCGCTGTGAATGAAGAACAACAGGACGGGCGGGAATCATCAGCGGCTCTTTTTTCTGATTCAGAGAGTTTGAAATGCTCACTGTGTGCTGACACACCAACAGCAGAGGAGGTTCGTCTGACCTGAGATCAGTCAGAGGTAATCAGGAGGCCTGATTTATCCCCCTGCGTCACAGAGCTGAAGAAGCTGGCCTGTCTTAAAAACAAGAAACACTTCAGTCAAACCCCACAGAGAGGACGGCTGATCAAACACGTGTAAAAACAAGACAAGTTAAAACACAGGACGACTCATCTGATCAGATTTCAGAAAAATAATAACTTGAATAACTATACACACCACTGAGCTGCACCACAAACGGCCTCACAATCTTTACTTTTAACGTCGAGCTATTCCCATCAAACTCCAAGATGGAATCTGACCCATGGTTCTATCTCCAGCTTCTTCTCGTTTTTCTTTGGAAAGTTTAGCAGCATATGGCAGATACAGTAAGGGCCATATGTTTTGGGATGATGCCTCTCTACCCCACCACCACGCTGGATTTTAATTTAAACTGCCAAAATGTGATTGAAATGAAGACTTTCAGCTTTAATTCAAGAAGTTTGATAAAAAATCCCATTAACTGTTGAGGAATTAAATCCATTTTAAGACATACAGAACAACAATTTTAAATATAAGGGTTAGTTTTAATATTTGGATGAAAATCCTTCACAGCCAGTGACGGCCTGAAGTCTAGAACCCATGAACATCACCAAATGCTGTGACGTTCGGTCAGGCCTGTACTGCAGCTGCCTTCAGTTGTGTCCTCAGTAAATGAAAAGCTGCTCTGTTGCGTTGAGATCAGGTGACTGACTTGTCCATTGAAGAATATCGTGTTTCTTTGATCATCAGTAAACACTAGTGACCTGGTTCCACTGGCAGCCATATATGCCCATGCCATAACACCGCCCCCACAGATGATGTGGTAAGTTTCAGATCATGAGCTGTTCTTTTCATTCATAATACTCTTCACTTCCCATCTTTCTGTGACAAGTTCATCTTGGTTTCATCTGTCCAAAGATTCATTTTTCACAGCTGTTCTCGACTGTTCTTTATGATGTTTTCTGGTAAAGTCTAATCTGGTCTTCGTGGTCTCGCGTGGAACCAGTGACCAGCACCTTGTTGTGAACCCTCTAGTCTTTGACCTCCTTGAGAGTGTTCTTGACCTTGTAGATGTTGTGAAGGGTTTTTTTTTTCTTAACCAATGAAAGAATTCTATGCTCATCCACTTTAGCTGTCTTCTGCGGCCTTTTGGTGTTGCTGAGCTGGCCAGTGCATTCCTTCTTTTTAATAATGTTCCAGATTGTTGGTTTGGCTCCTCCCGAAGTTTTTGCTTTCTTTCTGATAGGTTTATTTTGGGTTTTCAGCCTAATGATGGCCTCCTTCACTTGCATCCACATCTCTTTGGCCCTTATACTGATAGTTTCAGTGAACAGCTCCAAACTGCAAGTTCTTCACTTGGAATCAGCTCCAGATCTTTGATCTGCTCCATTTGTCATGAAATAATGAGGGAACAGGCCTCACCTAGCCATGAAACTGCTCGCCAGTCAGTTGTCTCTTTACTTTCGAGCCTCTGAAAATGGGGGGCTATGTTTATAAATGGCTGTATCTCCTAAACAGTTAGCACAATGGTTTTGTCAGAGCTCTTGAATCAAAGCTGGAAGTCTGCACTTTGACTGACTGAAAATCCACTGTGGTGGTGTACAGAGGCAAGCTTATAAAAAAGATGAGTAAAAACTTATGAGCCTGATTGTACATACAAAATACTCAAATCCACAAAGCCCTCTGTCATGTCAAATGATGAATAAAATTCATATCACTTGGTCATCAAATACTGCTGTGCTAAAGTCACTCCTTATTTAAAGTTTTAAATACAGTCAGCGACAGACAGCTTCCATCTGATGAAAAGAAACCTGAAAAACTGAGCTCCGACTGTTTATGAATATCTCTGGGAAACAATATATAATTTTTTATGTATCCAGGTTAAAGTTTCATTGAGATTAAAAAAATCTCTGTCAACAAAGACCTGGCCAAGAGGGTAGCAGAGATTATATATATCTATATATCTCCAATAAAAGACTGTCTTTCCAAAACATAGACAGTCAGACAGGAGGGCCTCAGAACGAGGAATAAATCCGTCATTGTGTCCTGCAGATAATAAGAGCTATTAGTATCAGGAGACGGCAGCGGCCTGGAATGGCTCCTCCTCTAATTGAGTTTCAAGAGTCTTCGTGGACAGAGAAAAAGACAAATGTGCTCAGGCCATCATTCTTTTAGCAGACTCAGAGAGGCCGTAATCACTAGAAGGAAACAACACTGCTGGAATTACAGGGATTTGAGAGCACTCATAAAAACACAGGAGGGACCGCTGCCAAAAAAGTGCTGTCAGTCATTTCTGGAACAATAACAAGGAGCACCGTGACGGAGCTGCGGTCATGAAGATGGTAGAAGTCATTTAGAAAATACTCACTATCATGTCACATTTCCAGTTGCTCTGAAGTCTAACTGAAGGTTAAAGACCAGGAACTGAGATCTGAGCACTTTTCTAAGAATTCTTTCTGAATCTGTTCCAATTTCCAGAGAAAATACTTGAAGAATTCCAGGAATATCATTACATCTGTTTGGTTGCAAGCCTCTTATTGATGATGATTTAACTGGAAAACCTCTTCAGGAGGTTGCTTTAACCATGTGGTAAAAAGCTGTCGAAAGTAAGGAAGCAGAGGTGCCCAGAGCTCCCTCTGCCCAGCCACCTCCTCCAGCTCGTCCAGGGAGGAAACCAAGGCATTCCCAAGCCAGCAGAGAGACATAATCTCTAGTGCATCCTGGGACTGTCCTGTGGTCTCCTCCCAGATGGACACGGCCAAAACACCTCACCTAGGAAGGACCCAGGGAGCACCTTTTTCAGGATGCCCAAACCATCTCAGCTGGCTACTTTCAGTGTGGAGGAGCGGTGGCTCCACTCTGAGTCCCTTCTGAATGACCAAGCTCCTCACCCTATCTCTAACACAGCACCCTGACATCCTTGGGTGGAGACTCATTTTCACTGCTTGTATCTGTGATTTCATTCTTCTGGTCACTACCCGGAGCTCATGACCACAGGTGAGGGTAGAAAGGTAGATCAACTGGTAAACTATTAATACTCTGCTCTCTCTTCACAACAACAGCCAGTACAGGTTCCACACCATCACAGATGCTGCACCAATCCATCTGGCAATCTCCCACTCCACTCTCTCCACACTCCTGAACAAGATCCCAAGATACTTAAACGCGTCCACTTGGGGCAGCACCTCTTTCCCAACCTGGAGTGGGCCTTCTACCCTTGTCTGCATGGTAACCACGGTCTCAGATTTGTGCTAATTCTTACCCAAGCTGCTTCATACTCAGCTGAAAACCATCCCAGTGCAACCTGGAGGTCATTGCTCGATAAACGCTGGCATACGCAGAACTATAATTTTTTTTTGAAATTATGAACATATACATATTAGTAACTTGTATATAACTTTTCAATAAATTATAGATAACTTATACCAAAGAATGCTGAGCATGTTGTCGTGTTAACATATGCATAGCATGTCGTAGCTTAGTCACAGTATCAACTTCACTGCCATGCTGAAGAAGAACTCGAAGAACGCTGCCAAGAAGTCTCCTGGTCGTGTCTGTGGACACATGGAGGAACCATCATCACCCACACCCTGTGATGGAGATGGTGCAGGTTCCAACGCCTCGCGGGCATCGTCCGTGGCATCGCAGCTGCGTCCGTGGCTGACACCTACTCTCAGCCAATACATCATTATACTCCCCACGCCTTTGTCACACCTCGACTATTTAACCAGCATACGCCGACTCGTCAAAACTTCTCTAAAACGCTGGCATACGCAGAACTATGCTTTTTGGGGTTTTTAAAAAAATTATGGACATATACATAACGTATTAGTAACTTATATATAGAATGTTTAGATAACTTATAACTTGCACCAAAGAATGCTTAATGTGTGGCTGGCGTTCACAACATACGCAAGGCGTGTTGTAGCCTGTTTACATTATCAACATCACGGTCATGGTACCCACACCCTCATCATCCTCACGCTGTGATGGAGATGATGCAGGTTCCAACGCCTCTTGCGCATCATCAGTGTCATCATAGGTGTCACATAGGTTCAAAGCACGTCACTCATAGGTTAGAAATAAGTTTTGGGTACGCTAGACACTATAGCCCCGTCACACCTTGACGATTTAACAAGCGTATGTCTAAGTAGGAAAAAAACTGCAAATACGCCAGCAAACGTCAATTAAGTTCTAGGGAAGTTTTCTATAAGCTAAGAGCACGCTGAAGTACTCCAGTATACATGGTAGCACGGCGAGGTCAAGGGAAAATTTGAGCATGCATAAAACCTCCGACGTTTGCCAGCGTATGGCTCATACGTCCCACATATGGGGACCATATGTTGCAAGTACTTAATGCATACGGAGACTCCTGTTACTCATATGTCAAAATACGTGGAGATAATGTCTAGCATACCCAAAATGTATTAATAACCTATGAGTAACATGTTTTTAACATATGTGTAACATTTATCAAACATACCTCCAATGGATATTGATGTTTGTAGGCGTATTTGACGTAATCCAGTCGTACTGAATGTGTTTTTAACACACAGCTACCGAAAACTGCATATGTGGTGCGTTTAAGAGGAGGGGTATAAATGGGCTTCAAATTGTGAATGTCGGGAGTACGCTAGCAATCATTGGTATTATACGTTATGTAAACATCCATTTAATATAACTGTTCTGCATATGCCAGCGTTTTAGAGGAATTTGGATGCTGCAACATAAGCTTGTTAAATTGCCATGGTGTGACAGGGCCCTATCTCCACGTATTTTGACTTACATATGAGTAACTTATAAGTAACATGTCAACAATCGCATAACTTACCTACAACTTATGGCCCAAGGATGTATGAGCCATACGCTGGCATGCGTTGGAAATGGTGTGCACGGTCAAAATTTGTAACGACCTCACTGTACTACGATGTATACAAGTGTGCTTCAGTGTGCTCTTAACTTATACAAAACTTACCAATAACTTATTTGGCATATGCCAGCATATTAACAAAAATTTTTTATATACCTGGGCAATATGCTGGTTGAAGACCAAGATGTGACAGGGCAATTACAGAAATTTCATTGTGTGCATTTAAAGACCGTGAACTTTTACAAAGACTTTATGTTTTACTAACAAAAAACCAAAAACTGCGCTTGAATATAAGAAGAATAGATAAACCACTTATCACTCTTTGATTTTTGATCCATATAAGGAAAAAAGTACAGGTAGCTTTTGCTAGGATGAGGGAATAACAGGAAGACTGTCAGCATATACAAATAGTCCTTTTGTCACCTTAAAACCACTAATAAAGTTTGATTTTCATCCCTGTAACTGTAGACATACATCAAGCTTGTCTTATACAGGACAGGCCTTAAATGTATCCAACATGCTGGCAGAGTTTTACAATGTAAAAACTCTGACTGATGGAAACATACAGCGGACATCTGAGAGCACGGATAACTAAACGGAGTTCAAGACGGTGGTCGGCAACTGCATTTTTTTGTGTCTAAATATACGCCAAGGCACGTCATTTAGAATATGACTTGTCATGTTTTGTCAACAATTGTGAAAGATCGTCATCTCCCCTCCAAAATCGGCCTGAAGGCACGCCTCAAAATGCGAATGCTGTATGTGAGGCAGGACGCCGGAGACCTGATACGAGGTCTATTGAGTGCATACAGGCCAAATCAGGGGGAAATATTTATCAAACATTTCCCCTCTGCCATATTCACAGTCAAACACTCTCTGCGTTAGTGTTGAAGAAATTATTTCATCATTAAAATCAATCGCATGTCATTATTATGCAACAAGTCCAGCTGCGTTACATTTCAGCAAACAGGAGATTTAATGAAGAACACTTGTTTGATTCGTTTTTACAATGGGGTTTTAAATCCAAATAAAGGTCAGCGTTCTCCCACGTTTGGGTCATGTTGTGCTTTCTTAAGCCGCAGTCATTTTGTTTTGGTCCATCATCTGTGAATTCTATCCAAAATGATGGATCTCCCACCCAGGAGCAGACTGATAACATCCTTCAGAGCAGGAAGTTATGACTGAGTCAGCGCAGAAGCCCACAGCATTTACCTACATGTGTACTTTCTCGTGACTTTTCTTTCTGACTTGATTCTTCTTGTTGGGTCTATAACTTAGAGAAGGAAAAAACATGCTGCTGCTCAGCCAAACTCCACTCCAGTTATGAGAAGCTCTCCCTGCTGACTCAGCACTCGCTCTGATAACAGAGCGTTTCATCGCGTGACATACAAAGGAGATTTATCTAGTAGAAAAATGTATTTTGGAGCAGAGGAAGAGCATGGGCGAGCATCTTCCAAACCACCTAAAAGCCCCTGAGAGGACACACAAAGCTGTGCTAACGTCACCCGGACTACAGGAGCGTCGCGTCTGTTTACCGAGCTGACGCAACCCATCTGTTATTGAGATTAAGAGCCGAAATTAGCCTGACCTCCACTTCAAACAACAGGCCAGAACTAGAAAGTATAGATACAGTTGTTCTGTGAAGAAGACTGCAGTCCTGTGAAAAACTAAGTCCACCCCATGATTCAGCAGCTTCAGCAGCAATACGTTGCTGTAAAGGTTTCCTGTATGACTTTGTCAGTCCCTCACATGGTGTTGGAGGAATGTTAGCCCACTCTTCTTTGGAACATAGTTTCAGCTCATTGAGGTCTGTGGGCATTCATTCATGCACAGTTCTTTTAAGGTCCCACCACAGCAAAACAACCTGAAAGACAAAAATACATGCAACTGTATGCTTCTGCAGAACAAGAACAAATCCTCATCCCTCCACCACCGTGCCGACAGCTACTATGAGGTGTCTGAGTTGATAGGCTGAGTTTGGTGCTGTGAATTATGGTCCAACATGTCCACTTTGGTCTGGTCTGTCCAAAGGACATTGTCCCAGAAGTCTTGTGCTTTGTTCAGATGCAGCTTTGCAAATCTAAGCTGAGAAGCAGAGAAGAGGCTTTCTCCTGCAATCCTTCCAAACAAGCCATATTGTTCAGTCTTTTTGTCAAGGTGCCCTGCCCTCCAGGTCATGACCTGCCTTCCACACCCACTTCCCATCACCATGCCAGCAGCATTTAAGCCCTGCAGTCTCTCCACTCTCCGTTGGAGTGTTAGCTACAGCTTTGTGTAGTAAGCCAGGCCAGTGTTCAAGTCTTTGGAATTCTTATTGTTACTGTTTTGTCTGTTGCCGCTCTGCCTAAATCTTCGTGTGCCACACCTGAACTACTGGAGACTCTGCCTGGCCCACCCTTGCTCGCGACTCAGGGATTTTTGCCATGTGCTTTAAGATTACCTCAACCAAGGTTTATCTGTCAAACTCTTGGACTTTCTAATCAAAAAGACAAGGACAAGGAAAGTGACCTTGTGCACCCATAGTAAATACATTGTGACGCCAAAGATTCTACACCTTCATCCCCTTCTTGTGAATACACTGATTCAATTCAATTCAATTAAAGTTGGTTTAGTAAAAAACTTTTATTAAATGACTGTAGACGAATATGTTTTCTTTTTTACAATGGAGGTCTTAACCTAAATACAACAGATGTCTGATATCTGGAAACATGCAACAATGTGCACAACACAGCGGTCCAAACATCGTGAACCACAGGCTCCTGTCTTCTCCCACTGACCACTGTGGTCTTAACCCTAGTACTGCAGGACCTCAATATTCTGATGTCCCAGATAAGTTTCGTGTATTGCCGGTCATCTACATATTTATCACTTCCAGTGTTTTCATTCACAGCTGGTCGTCTAGCTGGTCGTATAGCCGGCAGTTCTAGGGTTAACTACCAGAAAAACCAGGTGGTGTTTGACGGTCATTTCGAGTGAGAGAAGTGAGAACATGTTGGCTTCTCACTTTCGATAGTGGTCACTGAAGCAGTTAATTTTATGCTGCGCCACATGTTATTAGAGTTCTCAGGTCAAGCAGAAAGCAGAACCAAAGGATGATTGGATTTTTATCCATATATCCCCTATAGACATAAAAATTTGTCTAAAACAGCCGAAACAGATCAAAACATTAAAACCAAAATGTGTCATCTTCAGTTTGTGCACAGGTAAACTACTGACTCTAAAACCAAGTCTTATATCAATAAATGCGTCATACTGACCAGAGGTCAAAGTGATTTGCTGTTACTGAAACTATTAATACAGTCAGTCACTTTTCTGTGTGAATGTTCTTTTTTTTCTAATGGTGGAAAGTGCAATCCTCCCCACACTTCCACATTCATCAAATCAGCCCACCGTTCATCCACAGCACAAATATATTTCCCTCGAGCTGCGTCCGGCTGTCAGCCTGTGGTTTATCCAGGTAATCTGGGAACAGAACCCTCCAGTCTGTCAACATGACTTTAAATTCATTTAATCCTGAAACAAACACGCCGTATTATTGTGTATCTACTGAGAAAGAATACAGCTGATCAAATAGTCTAGAAGTTTTCCTGGTCTCTGTTCTTTGGGATTCTGATGGATTAGTTTCAGAATGAACCTTGAAAGATGCCGTCATCTCTTAGTCAATTATCCTTTTGTCGTTACGTAATGTGACGTGACCTTACACAGTGTGATGTAATGGCACTTGGCATCAACAGTTGTTTCTTCATGTAGTAATAAGAACAGATGAGACTGGGTCAGTGAACATCTCTGGCTGCTCTTAGGCCAACATTCAGTGAAGCAAGATTAACTGGTTAGACTGGATAGAAAATGTTGGTCATAAAACAGACATTTCTACATCGCAAGCTTTAAAAATAATAATACAACTGAGAATTACACACTCACCAGCCATTTCATTAGGTATATCTGTTCAGCTACCCATTAATGCAAATGTCTAATCAGCCAATCACATGGCAGCAACTCAAAGCATTTAGGCACATAGACAAGGTGAAGACGATCTGCTGAAGGTCAAAGTGAGCATCAGAATGATGAAGAAAGGTGATTTAAGTGACTTTGAACGTTGCATGGTTGTTGGTCTGAGAGTTTCACAAACTGCTGATCTGCTGGGATTTTAACACACAACCATCTGTAGGCTTTACAGAGATGGTCTGAAGAAGAGGAAAAATCCAGTGAGCAGCAGTTCTCTGTGAGAAAGTGTCTTGTTGCTGCCAGATGTCAAAAAAGAATGGACAGACTGCTTCCAGTTGATAAGAAGGCAACAGGAACTCAAAGAGCCACAGGTTACAGCCAAGGCCTGCAGAAGAGCATCTCTGATGGGCCACAGCAGCAGAAGACCACACCAGGTACCACTCCTGTCAGCTAAGAACAGGAAACTGAGGCTACACATCACACAGACTCACCAACATTGGACAATGGAAGATTGGAAACATGTTGTCTGGTCTGATGAGTCTCAATTTCTGCTGCAACATTCAGATGGTAGGGTCAGAGTTTGGTGTGAACACCACGACAGTATGGATTCATCCTGCCTTTTATCAGAGGTTCAGGCTGCTGGTGCTGTAATGACATGGGGGATATTTTCTTGGCACACTTTGGGCCCCTTATTACTAACTGATCACAATTTCAAGCCCACAGCCTACTTGAGTATTGTTTCTGACCGTGTCCATCCCGTTTATGACCACAGTGCACCATCTTCTGGTGGCTGCTTCCAGCAGGATAACACACCATGTCACGAAGCTCAGATCATCTTAACCCTAGTCCTGCCAGCTATACGACCAGCTAGACAACCGGCAGTGAACGAAAACACCGGAAGTGACCGATATATAGACGACCGGCAGGACACAAAACTAGTCTGGGACATTGATATATCGAGGTCCTGCAGTACTAAGGTTAAACATGACAATGGGTCCACTGTCCTGAGATGTCCTCCACAGTCAGCAGATCTCAGTCCAACAGAGACCTTTGCGATGTAGTGGAACAGGAGATTCTCATCATGGATGTTCAGCCCACAAATCAGCAGCAGCTGTGTGATGCTGTCATGTCAATATGGAGCAACATCTCTGAAGAACGTTTCAGCAACTTGTTGAATCTGCCATCTGCCAAAGCAGCTCTGAAGGTGAAAGGGGGTCCAACCTGGTACTGGCAATGTGTACCTACAGTGTATTTTGACTTATGTGCAGTGATCCCAGGGACACAAATCTCACTCCAAACTGCAAGTCTGATCTTTCAAAAGCTAAATATTTACTTCATTAATTACCTCCAAGGCCTCGGGAAATCATTCCTACCTGTGGCCATCAAACTCTGCAACTCCTCCCTGTAACGCCTGGACTATTTCTCTATGTGGACTATTTCCATAGCTTTTGTACAGAATTTATGTGACATATTGGACTTTTTATATTAATGTCCTTTTTTTGTTTCATTTTCTTTCTTTCAAATTTATATTTATAATTTTTCTGTTTTAACTTTGAGTGTTTATGGGACATGGCACTTTTTACATGTATGTTTATCCAGTTTTATTTTCTTACCTTATCATATATATTCATACCAAATGGCGCATCTGCACCACAAGCAATTTCCCCCTCCCTGGGATTGATAAAGGATTCTGATTCTTATTAATATATGTACCTGGGTGGTGAAAATATATTCTATGTAATGTAGCTTTCCACTTGGGTCAACGTAATGTTTCCTCAGCCCGATGACGCTCCCAAATGTTACAGAACTTGTGATTTTATGGTTTAAGGTCAGTTTTAAGTGGGTTGTCAGGGATTTTACCTGATGATACCAACTTTGGTCACAAGGTGGCAGCATTTTGAAAGATGGTGGTTGCTCTGCCAAGATACGGCCAAATGCATTTTAGTCTGGCGTGAGTTCATTTTGTTTGGGACTGAGCTGGAGATGCACGGAGGACGGCGATGTGAGCCCGCATGTGTTTGTTGAAATGTGCTCGTGTGAAAACTTTACCAAGTTACCAGTTATTATTTTAACAGCATGGTGTTTATTTTAGAAGTTGCGGGCGTTAATGACCTTAATTTGCAGAGCGGGCCGAGATGCCATGTCCTCACAGGTGTAGCACGATTACGTTGAGAGTGTTACGCAGAGAAACTGCTGTGAATTGTAAGTGTTGAAGAAGATGTACAATCTGTATTTCTTTGTCATTTGGTGGGTTTTAGTTGAGCAATCACGTTTTCTTTGTGCCCTACGCTTTAGGTTTATTTTGTATGTTTTTATCAACTTCGTAAATTGGTTCTGTTGCCAAATGTTTCCCTTTTCCTTGCCAGAATGCGCAAGTGGTGCCAAACAAGGAATATATTTAGCCTTCTTCCAGGCTTCTGGTGTCATTTTTGACATTAGAACCCCAGTGATTGCGTCTGGTGAGATAATTAATTCCCCGGGATACACATATTTAAGAAAAAGACACTGTAGTTTAATGTCGACACACAAACTTAGGCCAAGATGAACATGAATCAGAAGTCAGACAGAAGTCTGTGTCACTTTATTCTACTCTTCAGAGAAGTTTTTAATCGGTCAGGTATTTATCGAGCCATAGTTCTTTCAATTTAACTTTTTCTGACCTTCTATTATAAAATAAGTTCTACTTTATTTATCCCAAAAGCTGGAACATTCCTGCACTATAGCAGCCAAACACAAGACTATCCCAATCACACAGATTATGAATAAACAAGATAGAAAAATAAAGTTAAATCAAGGAGCTCAGAGATGTGTTTTAGGACTTTTTAAGGACACAGAGTTGATATTTCGGTTAATCTGCACACCAATGATTCTACATTCAGGGATTTTCCACCTCATACTTCATCCATCTATCCACTCAGTACACACAGATTTCTCCCATAAATGTGTCTGAATGTAGATCTCTAAGGTAAACTAGATCATATCAGGTTCAGCAGGCCTTCAAGATTTTAAAAAATGACTAGTAGGACCTTTTCACGCTTTGCTCCATCCCTTCATCAGTCTCACATACTGAGAAATACTGCCATAAATATGAGCAAAACCTGACAGTAAGGTGTATATTATCTAATATTTCACCTTCATGTCTGATATGGGACAGCTTGAATGACGACCTAGATCTTTGGAAATACTGGCGACTTGGTCCCGGCGACGTCAGAAGAAGCTCTCCGTCTATCCTCGCACCTTTAATCAGTCTATCTGACCCGCAGTTCAGCCTGTATGGAAGGAGTGCTTCCCAAGAATGTGGCCCACATTGCTTTCCAGTCAGCAGTGTGAGGTCCACACAGACTGGGAGTGGGAGTTCACTGAAAGAACCACTTCTTATGCAGCATCAATTTTACGGCATTTTTTACTTTATTTGACAACTTCCAGACAGGGCTTTAAAGATGACAAAAAGTCTGCACTTCCAGCTCAAAATGAAGGAAAAGGATGAATTAAAATGGATAAACTCCAGTGGCTCCACAGTCAGGGCAAATAATTAAAACTGCCAGAGTTGAAGGTTAAATTCCAAAGTAAAGGAACCAGTATCACTATGTGAAGTGTGTTTAATTCCCTCCTACCAAAGTTAAGGCTCAGCCATTCAAAGTTAGTTTCCCAAAGCAAGGCACTTTGTTAATGATCTGAGTTTTGAGTCATCATCAGTGACAACCCCAACTAACCCTAACCTATCCCTAAGCAATCACAATATTTAATTTTTTAAAAAATGTTCTTCCAATTCTTGGAAGTCAAGGTAAAAAGAAAATAATCATTCTAGCTGACACATCTACTATTAAATCTACTATTTATTTTTCCCTTTGCCTAAAATATGGTGTTCAGGGTAGATAGATACCTCCTGGATACCTTCAGTCTCAGCTGGCTTGGGGACACCTCAGGGTCCCCCCCAGAGCTGGAGGAGTTGGCTGGCAGGAGGGAGATCTGGGCATCTCTGGTTGGACTACTGCCCCCATGACCCAGACCCAGATAAGCAGCAGAAAATGGATGGATGGATGGATGGGTAGGCGTAGGATTATGGCCAGTGATAAGTTAGACCTCAGAGGGTTAGCAGATCTACTCCATTGAGTATGGTAGTAAAAACAGCATGGGTTCAATGGCAGAGTCCCTATTTAATGGACCAAAATTCAGTGCAATTTCACAGGTTGAGTGGGCGAATATCGTCAATTCAAGATGTTCTGTGCTGATAGACTCCTACCCAAAAACACTGAATGCTGTAATTAAGGCAAAAGGTGCTTCAACCAGGTGCTTCTCCCAACACAGCAGAAAATCAGACATAGAGGAGGAGCTGTTCAACTTTGCTTTTATAGAGACAGAACAAAAAATGACAGCACTTTGAGAAAAGTGAAAGAAATAAAAGGATATACTGAATACTGGCAGGTTGCAAAATTCTCCAGCAACCGTATTCTCACAAACACGCACTTAACTTCCCTAAAGACGTTCACAATACGTCATAGTTATGAGTCACTTTCTCCCTGAGATAAACATACTGCTATAGTTCAGTGTTCAATGCCCAGAGTCCCTGTCAAGCCAACCAATACAAGAATCACAAAGTCTGCGTTGAATATTAAATTGAGGACTGTGAGTTAAGCATTCAATTAACAATAAAAAATTACTAACGCACTGTGGTCATAGATGTTGTTCCTTTGAGCAAACCTAACTAGATCAGGAAAGCCAACACTGCCAGCGTATACACACCTTTTCATTTGATGTACTCAGACTCAGAGGGTTGTCAGCGAAACAGGGCAAAAACAAAGACAGGGTAAAATGACTGGGAGTCCACTTCCAGGAGTCCCCGTTTCACCCACCATGATCCACCATTCAATGTTCCTGTTTAAGCAAATGCATGAAACAGGGCACTAGCACTGTCACCATTAGGGGTATGTGTTTTAGAAGTAAGGCCGACAGTTCCAGCAATGCCAGACCATTTCACAGAAGAAAGACATCAACATCAACTGTTTGGGGTTTAATTCCCCTGAGCAAAGCAGCAATGTGAGCATAATTCATTAATAGAATAAGGGTTGGAGGTTTAGTCACCAGTGACCCTGTTAAAGAGCAAGTTGTTCAGTTCACAGGCTCCAGTACTGTAAGTGGACGGGGTTGGAGGTTAAATTCTCTGATCCTCTGTGCTGCCAAAGGTGGGTGGTTTCAGTCTGAAGAGGGGCTGATTTATCTGATCTTACATGTTAGCTATCCACTTCGGAGGCTGCTTAGGTTTCGACTGGGATAAATCAAGTGCACTTCCAGTAGTCAGGATATTAAAGCCATATTTAGCTGGATATTTTCTGCAGGATCTGGCCGCTGCCCAGACAGTATGACAGATACATGGACGGAGCGGTTGTAGTCGTAAAAACAAGGTCGGTTAGTGCCGGCCTCCAGGGGGAGAGAGACAAAGAGAGAGAGACAGCACCAACAAGGCAGACAGACAGGAAACAGGGAGGAAGTAAAGATGACTGAGAACTTCAAGATGTTGAGAGAGAGACAACAGTCTCCACTGAGAGGAAGAAGAAATGTGGCAGGACCCACAGAGAAAGACGGGAAAGTGAGAAAAATACTGAAAAGCTTGAGTTGCACAGGAAGATAGCTTCTGTCAGGGAATCCAGGGTCTTGGACCACACGCTCACATTTG
>VUQH01090431.1:2457-15982 GCA_015106775.1 Etroplus canarensis | reverse complement strand
GTCACAGAAGTCAAGCTGTAACTGATGGTCAAGGTCGAATGACAAATTATTGAGACATTGACATTTTTTGTTGTGGTATACCCACCACTGTTGTTGGCTTTTCAATAAATTGTTTGAGATGAGGAAAACACCATTGCATGCTTCTACTTAAATGCCCTGTTTTCAACATAACGTGAACTTTTTACATTTTCCATAAATTTCACCCAAAAGCCAAATATTCTTAACTTTTTGAGTAGTGTATATCTAAATGCATTGAGTTGCTGCTATGTGACTAAGTAATCGCGTTAACAAGCAGCTGTACAGATGTACCTAATGAAGTGACCAGTGGGTGTATACAGTTTGACTTTCTTTGCAGCCAGAGGCCTTGTCCTGGTAAAATGAATTCAGTTCATTTCGGCTTTATTTTGTATAAAATTGCAAAGTAAAGGTTTCTGGCACAGTTTCACCTACTTCCAAGGAGCATGGAGGAGATGAGTCTGTGGAGGTCAAAACTCCAGCAACACTTAAAATAAGTAGAAAAGCTTTATATAGCTTGACTGACTCACTTCAGCTTGTGGTTTTCGTCAGGGTTCATCATGAGGTGACTATAGTTTATGTCCAATCTTAGATCAGGACACATTATCTTTACATTGCAAATGGGATGTGGTTAAATACTTACCAGTTCACTTGGGAAGTGGTTTGAGTGATTGGCTCACATTGTGTCTTTGTGGTTGTTTGCTTTCCTCTTATGATCTGATGCCCCATGATGCCTTTTAAAACACCTAAACAGGGTCTAAAAGCCTCAAAATACAATTAAAAAAACATATTTATGCTCTAAATGGTATTTAGAAGCTGCTATTTTTTGAATATTCAACCTTTTTCCTTTTTATTACCTTGTAGTAACAAAAAAAAATTCTATATTTCACCTTATGCAAGTATCCAAGGAGTAAATAAAAAGCAGGCAGACATTTTATAGGCTTTCTTTTTCGGGGAAAGGGTTAAACTGGGGGTTGTGTACTTCTGAAATCCAAACTTTTGTCATTCTTGTGTGTGTGTGTGTGTGTGTGTGTGTGTGTGTGTGTTTCATTCTGCTAAATTCCTTATTATTTTCAGATGGAAAGTCCAGGTAGCGTCAAAAGGCGTCTACTTTCGCAAACCAAAGGTGAGTTTTCTCTCCGCACTGATTGATGAAAGCTTGGCTTTGTTTCCCGGTGTGTTCACCGCTGACCCACTGGAGCTCTTAAACGTATGACGAAACAAACACTGACTGTCCTCCTCAGGTTCTGTCAATGAATAACTACTTCTCCGTGGGGCCCGATGCGCTGATGGCGCTCAGTTTCCATGCACACCGTGAGAAAACGCCCTCCTTCTTCTCCAGCCGCATCATCAACAAGGTCTGTAATTTGAATAAACAAAGCATGGTACAAACGCTTTACCGCTTTTGGATTTTAATATTAATCTAAAATCTTAGCCTCTTAATACAACTGTCTTGTTTTCTTGTCGGTTTTCGAAGAAACGTCAGGAGCAAAAGTTTATTTTTGCATTAACGTGGACTTTTCTCTTTCCCCAGGCCGTATATTTCCTGTATGGCACCAAAGACTGTTTAGTGCAGGAATGCAAAGATCTGGATAAGAGGATTGAGGTACAGTAGACTTGCACATGCGATGAAGCACGTAGTTAATTCTGTTTTAAGCTCGTAAAGACAGAGTGAATCGGAGGATGTCATCAAAGCATTTGCGATGTTACTTGTCAAGCTGTGCCTGTAAATGTGAACGTGTTGTCCTGTGACGTCAGCAGAGCGTTTACATGCAGCAGAGGAGCCAGACGATTTTTATTAGGGTTTATAGTCCCACATGATTACTTGCTTTGCAGTGGCACAGAAACTGATGTCTCTTGTTTGTTTATTTTTTATTTATTTATTTTTTTGTGTGTCAAATTGCTTGAAAGGTTGAGCCACAGAAATGCTTCACTCGCCACTTCCTCAGTTCGGAACCACAGCCTGGTAGTCTAGTTGTATCCGAGTCCAAAGGCAGGTTTCGAGGCATAAAAAAATGTGCGACACGACTATCGTTCAGACTTTTCCACACTCGCAACGCTGTTGGTCTGTAAACTCTGTATGTGGCATAATAAGCCTCTGGCTGTCAAATGACTGTTAGTTCAAAAGATTGTGATGGTGAAATGAAAACAAAATACACAGCCTACTTTGAAAAGTAGCATATGTTGCTACATTGCTCAGCCACCGTGTTTTTTGTTTTTTTGTTTTTTTTTTTTTTTATTGTTAAGCAGGTATGCTACATTCACCGGCCACTTTATTAGATACTCTTTGATAGCGCCAGTTTGGGCTGCATATCCATGATACGAATCTCTTGTGCCGCCACATACCAAAGCTGCTCTGTTGGGTTGAGATCTGGTGACTGTGGAGGCCGTTTGAGTACAGTGAACTTATTGTCATGCTGAAGGAACCAGTGAGATTATATTAGAGCTTTGTGCCATGACATGTTATCCTGCTTGAAGCAGCCAGTAGAAGTCGTGATAAAGGGGTGGACATGGTTAGCAACGATATTAAGGTAGGCTGTGGTGTTTAAATGATGCTCAGTTGGTACTAAGTGGCCCAGTAAGTGCCAAGCAAATATCCTCCACACCATTATTACGACTACCAGCCTGATCCGCTGATCCAAGGCAGGACAGAGCCATGCTTTTATGTTGCTTTCACCAAATTCTGACCCTACCATCTGAATGCAGCAGCATAAATAGAGACTCATCGGATAGGCAACATTTTTCCAGTCTTCTGTTGTCCAGTTTTGGTGAGCCAGTTCTTCCTGTTCTTGGCTGACAGGAGTGATAGCATTGTGGTCTTCTGCTGCTGTAGCCCAGCCGCTTCAAGGTGCCGCACGTTGTCCGTTCAGAGATCCTCCTCTTCATACCTTGGTTGTAATGAGTAGTTACCGCTACCTTCCTGTCAGCTCGAAGAAGTCTGCCCATTCTCCTCTGACCTCTTGCATTCTCACCCAGAGAACCGCTGCTCACTGGATATTATCTCTTTTTCAGACCATTCTCTGGAAACCCTAGAGATGGTTATGCAGGCAAATCCCAGTAGATCAGCATTTTGTGAAATACTCAGACATCAACTGATGCTCAGTTTGAACTTCAAGTCTTGACCATTTCTTCGTGTCTAAATACACTGAGGTGCTGCTGCGATTAGATATTTGAGCAGGTGAGCAGGTGTGCCTAATAAAGTGGCTGGTCAGTGTAAATGCAAACAAAACATGGGGTTCCTGGCAGTATGTGTACATATAAAGGGATATGCTTGTTGAAACAGTGGCATGCTGTTACAGAACCACACTGGAATGCACTGAGCTCATTAGATTGCCCCGTTCTTTCACAAACGTTAATAAAGTCAGACTTCATGGCTACACCTGTGGTCATGAGACTTAATGAAACACCTGAATTCAGCGATTAAGGGGTGTGGCCAAATACTTAGTTGTTAAGTCTGGTTCAGTTTATTCCTTATCCACGTCTCTCGAATTAAAAACATTTTTGTGGGGGTTCCTTATAAGAATATTCTACAACAATAGCAGTTATCATAATTTTAGAACTGTCAGGCATGTAATCTTTAAAGCGCTTGAGTAAAATATTCACAGCATACATGTGTGTTTGTGTGTGTTCCTGCTACAGCTGGAGTTAGATGGGGAGAGGGTGGAGCTGCCAAGTCTGGAGGGAATCATAGTTTGTAATATTGGCTACTGGGGTGGAGGCTGCAGACTCTGGGAGGGTATGGGAGATGAACCCTGCCCACCTACTCGGTAAGACAGCCACGATACTATGTAGTCATTATTAGTAACTGTCACAGAGAGCATTCATTTTTGCAGTAAAAAGTGCCCATCTGACATGAACTTGTTCAGGTTACTATGAGAACTGAAACTGTCTCTGTCTGCAGGCTGGATGATGGTCTGCTGGAGGTGGTGGGCGTCTTTGGCTCCTTCCACTGTGCTCAGATCCAGGTCAAGCTGGCCAATCCTGTACGGCTGGGGCAGGCCCACACTGTCAGGGTAAGTCCATTATAATCACACACACACACACAGTCACAGTTCTGCCCCACTGCTTCCTGTGTACCTCATTTACTGCCTGGAGTGTAATCACTTTTCACTGCCATTTGCCTCAGTGCAATCTAATTGTGACTGATGTGATTAAGCTTTTGCTGCTGAGCTCCTGCACGGGGCTCGTTTTTCCTCACTTGCTTTCACCCTCACTCACTCTGTTATGCGGCAGTGTAAAACCACTTATTAAAAAAAATCCACAGTTAAACCATTATTAAGAAGACTGAAACAGCTGCTGATGACTTGCCAAAAATTAGACTTGCAAGTGTTTTCAAACAGATGAACCTCCATCAATTTGTGTAAGCTTTGTACAGGAGCGCCTGCATGTGCGTTTGCTGACCACTGCCTGAGTGTCCCCATGAAAGCTGCAGGGAGCACACTTGTCATATTTTACTGCTGTGTTAAATCACTTACATATGTATCCATGTGCATATTTATTAAAAGCATTGCTGCGAACAGGGGCCGCAAAGGAGTTGAGAACATCCCAAAGTGTGGGTTGTCGCCCCCTGGTGGGCTATGAAGGTACTGCAGGGCGGCGGTGAGAAAGAAATGTACCTGCAATTCAATTTGACAGCGGTTTAACACCGGATGCCCTTCCTGATGCAACCTTCCATGGTGAGAGGGGCCTGTGTCCCTGCCTGGAATCAAACCAGGGACTTTTTGCTTGTAAGGCGAATGTGTAAACCACTACAAAATTACTTGCAAAAAAAAAAAAAGGAAAATAATTACATCTACAGGATTTAAAGGTATTTATCTGACCTGTTTTCAACCTAGAGTGTATCTTCTGTCTCATCAGTGATGGGGAAAGCTTTAAAATGGAGCGTTGGCTAACGTGAGCTCATAAAAATAATTGATGTCCGTCTCATATTGATCTGTTTTGATTAAAAGTGGCCTGTTCTACGCATTTCCACATATAGGTTTATATTTTTGGACTCTCCTGAAGTAGCTTTTCATCAGTCACGGTTCAAAATAAGTCTCATTTGTCTTAATACTTGGCCTCTAAGTTCAGCCTCTGTCTGAAGCGAGTCATTATAGCTCATTTCCCTTAAAGTCAGCTTTCTTCTGATTGGCTGCCCCTCTTAAACAGAAGGTTTGAACATTTGTGGTGGAGCTGTGTGCCTGACGTTACCATGTTAAGGATACAGTCATTGCTACAGAGTAGAAAAAATGAAGTTTAAGCAGTCTGAAACCTGGGCTTATGTCCCACAGGGATTATTATTATTATCATCCCCCAAACGAAATTCTGGAGACATCATGGCTCTGGCTTGCTCCCACGTTCCACCGTGTCCATCGTAGACGTGTGACATTATGGCATTAACTCATTACAGATTTTGAGAGGCTTTACCAGACTTGGTTGGTGTATACTCCCACTGGAGGAGGAGTAGGTCGCTACGTAATTTCAGCTCTCTGGTCAAAATATCTGTGGTTCTTCTGGATCAGTGAACGTCAACTGTGGGTCACATGCGGCCCGTCAGAGCTTTCCATCCAGCCCCCCAGAATATTCCTAAATTCAGGAATATATACATATTTAAATCAAATAAAACAAACACTCTCTGAAGAGTAGCTTGTGCCATAGCCTGCTTTCAATCAAAAACGATGATAAATTTTCGCCTCTCACTTAACATTTCTTGTATTATTTTGCGTGTTTTTTTACAAATATCCTTGCTTGGGTTTTTTTAGTATTGAAATTACACCTTTGCTGGTACGCAGTTTTTCTTTTTTTCCTTTTCTAAAGCTACACTTATAAACCAGTTTAACTTTCTCTGAACATACGGTTCATGGAAAGGAAAGGAGGGAAAGGATTTCTAACCAATCTTATTTTAAGAAACACTATAACAACCAAAAGCACACACTCAGAAAAAATATGGGGAGATGTATCAAATAGGTTGGAAAACCCATATGTGTGTATAAATCAACTTTTATACAGCTTACACCAGGTAATTAAGTTTCTCATTGCAAAAAAGTGAATTAATTGATTTATTTATAATTTCGCGTAACCCTCTACTTTCGGCTGCTCCCGTTAGGGGTCGCCACAGCAGATCAGCTGCCTCCATCTCACCCTATCCCTTGCATCCTCTTCCCTCACACCAACCTTCTGCATGTCCTCCTTCACTGCATTTAAGAACCTTCTCTGTGGTCTTCCTCTTCTCCTCCTGCCTGGCAGCTCCATCCTTAACATCCTTTGTCCAGTATATCCACTATCCCTCCTCTGAACATGTCCAAACCATCTCAGCCTTGCTTCTGAGTTTATCTCCAAACGTCTCAACCTGAGCTGTCCTGTAATTTCCTGTAATCTAAACCCCATTTTTCCTCAGATACATTCTTCACATTCTGTATTTTAGGGTAATTTTTTTCTGTAAATCGTACGCATTTGTTCTGTATTGAGCTCTAAAGTCATTTAAATACATGCTGAGGTGAGTTTGGGTGGATAGGAGCAGCCTGCAATATACTGTGAAGCTGGATAGTAACAGGCTTCCACGCTGGGAAGACATTTTTGGTCCAGTGTCTCATACTCAAGTGTTGGGTCTTACCCTTCCCTCTGCAGCTGGTTCTGAAGAGCTCCAAGATGCCCATGCAGGTGGATGGGGAGCCGTGGGCTCAAGGCCCCTGCACCATCACCATCACCCATAAGACCCAGGCCCTGATGCTGTACCACAGCGCCGAGCAGACAGACGATGACGACGACGAAACCAGCGCTTCCGAGACGGAGAGCCCAACCCCTCATGACTCACCTAGGCCCCTGGGGCTGGCATCAGCTCGCGCATGACCCACCACAAGCAGCATCCGATCTGAAGCTCTTCTTACCCTCTTTTTCTTCTTTCTACCCAGTTTGCATTAATCCCTCCTTTGCGTCGGTCTTCCTCCTCTGAGGTCTTCGTACTCACAATCACATTGATGTGGACAGATGTTATAATTTATTTGTGTGGTAGTTTTGATTGTTTTTCAGAGAGCTGACAGGAGGGAGAAGGTTTGTTACTGTGCTGGTGTGAATTGTTTTTCGGTCTTTTATCTGTGAACTCCACTTATAACCCAGAGCTCAGGCAGCCCCTCCCCCCCCCAGAGGTGGGACAGCCAAGAGGAGGTGAATGTTTTGGAGAGATTACTGTTTAATTGCACTGATCCTCTGTGCCATAGATAGTCAATAGTCAACTACTGTATTTATTACTCTGTATTTACAATTGAATGCTCAGTGTCACCCTCTACAGGTATCGGTGAGCCATTTTAACAGGTTGCCCAGGTGTAATTGACCCCTAAAAGCCATGTCTAAATCAACAGCAGGTGTTGAAGTTGTCTTTAAAGTGAGAACAGAAAGTTATGGAGGTCTGGCTGAATTTTGTATTCCACTAAAAGCACAAAAACCTGAGTAAAAGACTTGTTTTCTTGCCAAGTGTGCTGGTGGACTCCAGTGGATGATGTATGTAGTATCCTCTTTAAAGCTTTGAAATGTGCTTTTAGACCTAAAGGTCTCAATGGAGCACGGGCTCTGACAAATCAGTGGGCATCGACGTTAAGGTGCACCGCCTCGAGTCGCTCGCCAAACTGTTAAAGTACACTAAGGTAGAGTGTATAATCTGTGTTTAATGCACTTGTATAGCTACAGGAAACCACCTGAGTTAGTACTGCCAAGTAGATGTGGTTCAGTGGATCCATTTTTTTTGCCTTCATTAGAAGTCTTTGTTTTTCCTCTTCTTTGCTGCTGTTTACATATTTTGTGTTGCACTGTTTTGGGCACTTACACTGATAAATACCTTACACTGCCCAGGACATTGACCTTTGATGTTACTGCCGATCGTATTGTGTGCTGATGAGATTATGCTCTCCTGCATTGTCATTTCATTATTTAAGAAGTCCTCTTGCGTTTCATCATTTGCGTTATACCCAAAACTCACCACAGGGTGGCGCATTGAAGACAGTATTTCTGTAGTGAGAAGAGTGGCGTGGTCCTCATCCTTTCGTATCATCGCGTGCATTTATGTAACTGTGAAATGTTCAGGTGACTTTGAGTTTTGTCTTTGCTGTACTCTGCAGAGTACATGCCGCAGGACATTTGTGTTTGTGCATTTTGCCATTCGGGGTGGTCCTCTCTTTATTGCAGAATGCCTGTTGCTCAGAGCCATATCAGAAAAGTCTGTAAAGTGTTAGTTTGTGTTTTGTTGTGAACCTGGAGCTAACGTGCTGCTCCTAAGGCTGAACAGGGATATGATTCTTGCCGCGTGATGCCTACCGCTTTTGAAATATGCACCTCCCTGGCAGGTAACCAAACCGCATGGTTTCATCACCTTCCATTTGTTTGGTGAATGTTGTCGCTCAAGGACACCTGCTTGACCTTTTACCTTATCATCCTTGTTTACCAGAGTTGTGTCTGTGTTGCACTGAATTTTGGCTAAATGTAACAGGTTTAAGGCCACTAGGTTCTTGGCCACGCTAGCATCATGGCTTGAGTTCATTTACAGGGGAAATGTCCTGATAACTGTAGGGATTGCTGCAGTAGTCTCCACACAGTGAATCTTAATGTTTGGTTTATTTAGAGTATTCTATTTATGCTTGTCAGACACGTCTACTAGAGTAGCGTGATTCACAGCTTAAAATAAGTCCCATTTATCTCCTACTGTTTTAGCTCGTCTCCCTTAAATGCAAGTTTCTTTTTATTCGCTGCCCCTTGTAAGCAGAAGGTTCAAACATCTGCACTAGAGGTGGGGAAAAAGATCAATACAGTATTGTACTGCGATATTTTGCATGGCAGTATTGTACTGATGCAGGCATATCGATGTCCTATTATAAAAATTGCAAATGCAATACATTTTAGTGCTAGAATAATAAAATCAGTTGCTTTTTTTTTTCCAGCCACCCATGTAATCTATCTGTACTTTCAAATTCTTCAGTTGCTGAGGGGGGCTGCATACATTTTATGGTATGGTATACCACATGTTTGCATTTCAGGTTTTTGGAAAAGATTAATACAGTTTATTGTCATTTATGACAGGTTTCAGTCGTAGTGGTGTTCAGCCTGTCTGCTTGACAATCCCATTTTGCCATTAAAGTACTGAGCTAAGAGGAAGACTGAACTTTATCTTATTAAATACATCAGATATTGACAAGGTTTACCTTTGGAGATTTAATTTGCAGTTAAAAGGTGATGAATAGAAATATTTTGCAGAATATTTTATTGCAATACACAGTATATCACAAAATGGTTCAAACCAGAATATCGTATCATGAGTCAAGTATCGTGATAATATCCTGTCATGGGGTCTCTGGTGATTCCCACCTCTAATCTGCACTCACAGCCGGAGCTGTCAGATCAGGATGTGATACTTAAAACCATAAAACTGCCCACATTTCTCTCAGGCTCAACTGCAGTTTAAAACTTACCAACATCCTAAGTTGCTAGCTCTTAGATCAAAGCGGAGTTGAACTTTGATACAGTGGCAAAAATGGGTCTTACATATGCACATATTATAACATAATTACGTGCAATGTGAATTAAGCTGTAGAATACACTAGCTATGCAGTTTCCTGTAATTCTGGAAGTTTTATTTTAGCTGAATCTCACTAGACTTTTTTTTATTACTGCCATGATGTCACACATAAGTTTCTAAAAATCCTTTTTAAAGTCTCAATTTTAGCATTTTAGCTGCTGCCATCTTGGTTAGTTAGAGTTATCCTCTAATGTTTGCAAGCTTGGTTGGCAAACTGCATCCCACAGACACAGATATGCCTTTATTATTTTCAAAACATGCATATTAAACTAGAATTTATTTAGAAAAACTGGAACACAAACTTCTTGGACGAACTATAACAGAAAGCATTATATGTAAATTATTTTTTCAATTTTTTTTAATTTTTAAATAAACTAGCTTAGATGAAGAATGGCGTGAAGCTGTCTGGGCTGGCATCCACGCTTCTAATAAGGCAAACTGTAAGCCTTAATAAAACCCTCCCCACTGCACAGTTGTTATGAAGGGGAAACTGTCCATAGAGACAAAAAAAACTTTTTTAATTTATTTATTTTTTACCAGGCTGTAAACAGGTTTATTTCTGCTGGAAAGTTGGATATTTTAACATAGGAGTCTTTTCAGGCTGACTTACTTTTGGAGGCAACCTCTAGTGGCCATTCAAGGAACTGCAGTTTTTGGCAAATTTTCTGCTTGAATGATCCACCCACTGTGATGCTAGCGTGGCTCGTGAGGCTGTTATATTGCGAGGAATGACTGCGACATTACTGGTAGCTTAGAATACTCTCAAGTCATAGCTTATAGTTTATTATTTATAAAACTCAGAAGAGTATTTATATATTCAAATTGAGTGAAGCCGTGAAGCTATTCTTACCTGACGTTAGATTATTAGCGCTGGGCATGTGTATTTAAAATTCTATTCATACATATCATTGTGGTGTGTGTGTGTGCACGTGTGTGTGTGTGTGTGTGTGCACAAAAATGCTGTTATTACGTAATCAATACATTTTAAACATACCTACGTCTTTTTGGCTTTCAGATATCTGTATAAGTATGAGAATTCTATAGACTGACAAGAATGAGCAGAAAACATGATAGTCAAGTAAATTTTTATTACAATATGATTCCAACAGAAACAGTGAATGGCCTCTGCTAAACACAGAAACTCCATCTGGGGAAAAAATAAGCTTCTTTCAACAAAGCTGTTTACAAAAGTGTTGTTTGGATTCCTAAAGAGGAAACTGATTTTGATTGAAATGAATGTAACGAAGAGATCTTTTAAATTTGATGACATTCCCATAAATATTTTCATACATAAAACAGCTGTGTGTGTTTTCATTGGCTTTATATTAAAAAGACAAAAACTTGTTGCTGTGGTCACTGGTCTGACATCACAGCAGCTACACACTAAAACCTGACACATCATTATGTTGGGATGCTTTAATTATTCTTCAGTTTTACAAAAAACAAAGTTTCATGCAGCAGCGGCCACATTTGCACAGGGTTTCTGTAGTGGAATTTTAAACTTTTTTTTTAAGACTGCTAAGATGGTAATTAAAGATCAATTTAATGTCCATCATGTCTGATATGTGTGAGGGATGAAGAAACGTATTAACCAGCTGATATTGTGATTTAAATACATTTACGTTTTTTGTCAACTAATTAATACTGAGATTTGTATTTTTCAAACAGGTCAGCAGCTGATTAATTTAAAAATAATCAAAGTCAGAAATTGTCCTAAAGCCCACCTGTTTGCAGTCACAGAAGAAAAAACAAACAAACCACTTTATTCACCCCCAGAAGAGGAATTCAAATCAAATCACTGACACACCCTATACATGCAGCATGCAGTGAGGGAGGTCAACGAATAAGGCTGCCTGTTTTCAGGTGCAAGTGAGGGGGTCGGTGCCTTGCTCAAGGGCCCCTCGGCAATGCTCGGGGCCATCTCTCTGGCCTCTGGTCCACCTCCGCACATATCCAGTGTGAGGTATTGGGCCAGCTGGTCTTGGATGGCCACCAGGTCCAGGTAGGTCTTGAACCGGTGGCCCTCAGCAACCCTCCAGCTCCCAAACGAGTCCTCTGACGCACTGAGCCATTGCCGCCCCAGAGGAAGTTCAGACATTTCAGCAGCTTGAAACAGTTTTAGCATTATTAATTTATTACTCAATTAAAAGAGACCTAGTCATATAGACTTCATAAGATAAAACTTGCTAGTAATGGGTTGGACCCCCGTCTGAATTGCCTTAATTCTTCATCGCTTCATCACAGTTGATGCAGGTGTCTTGGCTATA
This sequence comes from Etroplus canarensis, assembly GCA_015106775.1. Taxonomy (NCBI): domain Eukaryota; kingdom Metazoa; phylum Chordata; class Actinopteri; order Cichliformes; family Cichlidae; genus Etroplus; species Etroplus canarensis. The sequence continues at coordinate 4,159 of VUQH01090431.1, read as the reverse complement.
CATCCATGATGTGAATCTCCCAACCACATCCCAAAGGGACTCGAATGGATTGAGATCTGGTGAGTATGGAGGCCATTTGAGTACAGTGAACTCATTGTCATGTTCAAGAATCCAGTTTGGAGTGATTTCAACTTTGTGACATAGCACGTTATCCTGCTGGAAGCAGCCATTGGAAGATAGGTACATTGTAGTCATAAAGGGATGGAAATGATCAGCAACAATACTCAGGCAGGCTGTGGTGTTTAAACAATACTCAGTTGGCACTAAAGGGCTCAAAGAGTGCTAGAAAAAAAATCCTTCACACCAGTAGCCTGACCCATTCATACAAGGCAGGATTGATCCATGCTGTCATGTTGTTTATGCCAAATTCTGACCCTACCATCCAAATGTGGCAGCAGAAATCAAGACTTATCAGACCAGGTAACATTTTTCCAATCTTGTATTGCACAAGTTTGATGAGTCCATGTAAGATGTAACCTCAGTTACCTGTTCTTAGTTGACAGGAGTGGCGCTGGTTATAGTCTTCTGCTGCTGCAGCTCATGTGCTTCTGGATTTGATGTGTTGTGCATTCAGAGACACTCGTCTGCATACCTTGGTTGTAACGAGGGGTTATTTGAGTTACTATCGCCTTCCTTTCAGCTCAAAGCAGTCAGATTATTCTCCTTTGACCTCTGGCATCAACAAGGTTTTCATGCCCAGAGAACTGCTGCTGCTAACTGGATAATTTCTCTTTTATGAACCTTTCTCTGTAAACACTAGAGATGGTTGTGTAAGAAAATTCCATTAGATCAGCAATTTCTGAAATACTCAGATGAGGCGGTCTTGAACCAACAACCATGCTGCGCTCAAAGTCACCTAAATCACCTTTCTTCAGTTTGAACTTCAGCAGGTTGTCTTAATCATATCTTTATGCATATGTATTGTTGCAGTGGTGGATTCCTATTATAAAAATGGTCAAAGGAAATAATGAGGTCAGCAGAAAGACTCAGTCTTGAGAGTGATCTAAATACTCAGTTTCAGTTTTTTCTACTCCTGGCTCTAATTGATGTAATTGGATAGCATGTTAATCTCAGCAACGCATCTTTCTTGTTGTATAAACTTCCGATCTGTGAGGGGCTGACAGTCAGGAGAAAACTAGCTTATAGCAGTGGTTCTCAAACTGGGGAGCAGCCAACTGGGTGAAAAAACTTAAACTATGAGGAATTATTTTTTAAATAAACAAGAGATTGCTGATGCTATTGCGCAGTCCTCTATTAAATTTAAATGATTTTTTTATTGTTAATGGGTGATAAAAAATAACAGGGTGTGATTTTTTTTTTTTTTTACCAGCTTCTGACCTAAAGGGAGAGGATCTAAGATGGACTGTTTAAGACAGATGATGAACTGAGGGGCTGCACCAAGGCCCAGTATAAGATAAATAAGAATTATGCAAAGCTACTCTAGTAGAGTCCAAGAATTTTTTTTAAAAAAGCTGGAGATGAGCATAATTCTCCTTTAACTGACTGACAATAGTAAGAGATTATTTTTCTGTTGATAAGCTCATCAACCAACTGTTTTATTGCTTCAGTTCTGATGGAGTGTTTATTCAAACAGTTGGTGTAACCAATAATATCATTTATCAAGTTAAGCTATTAACGCTGCTTTTCTCTTCATTTGATAATTTAAATTCTATGAGCTTAAGTTGGTTGCACAGGCATTTTA
>VUQH01090429.1:3304-18517 GCA_015106775.1 Etroplus canarensis | reverse complement strand
CTCCCCTCCAGATGACATCTATTTCAGGGAAGGCCTTGTGTATTTTAGCAGGACAATGCAAAACCACATACTGCAGCTATTACAACAGCATGGCTTCATCAGAGAAGAGTCTGGGTGCTGAATTGGCTCTTGGATCTTCCACCTATAGAGAACATTTGGTGCATCATTAAAGGAAAAATACGTCAAAGACAACCACGAACTCTTCAGCAGCTGGAAACCTATATCAGGCAAGAATGGGACTGAATTCCAACACCAAACTCCAGAAACTCATAACCTCGATGCCCAGACGTCTTCAAACTGTTTTGAAAAGAAGAGGAGATGCTACACCATGGTAAACATGCCCCTGTCAGCAACTATTTTGAGACCTGTAGCAAGCATCAAATTTGAAATGAGCTCATTTGTGCATAAAATTGTAATATTTCTCAGTTTAAACATTTATGTTATTTATGTTCTGTTGTGAATAAAATATTGACTCGTGATTTGAAAATCTTTTAGTTTTCATTTTGTTGAAATTTAAAGAACGTCCCAACTTTTCTGGAATTCAGGTTGTATTACTGAACTACATTTACTACTATCAGCATGGCACACAGAGTATTGTGTGTGATTTGAGTATCACCTTTCTAATGCTGTCAAATGGACATGAGAAGAGAAGAGTAAATGAAATGGGAATAAAAAGAAAACGTTCCGGGTGCAGTGGGTTCTCTTCATGTTCTTTATCAAAGATGTATGGTGTGTCCTGGCACAACAGCCCAGCTGATTTATAGTCTAAAAAAACAGATTACTCCTGCATTAAATATTTAACCACAAGGCTTTAAAATTTTACTGTGTGAAAACATGGTGAGAATTTATTCCAGGCAGGCTGGGAGGGGGAGAACGGAGAACTGAAGAGAGGTTGTTGAACAGCCAGGGTGGATGAGAACAAGATAAAGGGAAAAACCTGAATGTAACTCACACTGTGCTGTGCACAGTCATGAGATTTCAGTGCAATAGAAAACAGAAGACCTATGTTGGACTATGTTAGACAGCACACCACAATAATCTTTCAGAAGAGTGATTTATAGCTCATCAGCTAAAGGACCGATGAGGTTCTTTAGCATCTGTCATTTGCCTGTCTGTCCACAGTTCATGTGAATCACTACTCTTCCGTGAGTATTGGTCAGATTTGTTTTTGTTTCAGTTCATTTATAAATCAGTTTTGACCTATGCATCACCTATCACCTATGCAATCATGAAATAGTAATTTATGAAATGGGACTCCCCAAAAAGCTGTCCATAGCTTTCCACAGTTATCCACTGGGGCCCAGATTTCAAATAATATGCCGCTAATATAGTCCGTCTAGACGTTACAGCGGCACATGGAGAACAGTATAAATTCAGCAGATGTATTTTATCAAAACTTTTTGAGAATTTTTGAAAAACCTTCAACCCTAAATGTTCTGGTTCTTTCGTCCAGCAGAGTTCTGGTGCCTTGTGGTGGCCCAACACCTCTGTTGGTTTTTCCTTTAAATTACATTACACTGAGAAATCAAAGTATGTTTATAACACATCTGAACAGATAACACTAGCATAGTACATTGCAAGTACGTTGATGTCAGTGTTGGGTTTCCTAAAGTATGAAGAGTGACAAATATTTTCAGTTTTACAACCAAGTTTCATTTCTTCATTACATCCATGAATCCGTCCTGTGATAGCTCTCTTATTGCAGAGGATAAAATATTAAATGTAACATTACAGAATCAGAACAGAATCCAATTCTGTTCATAATTTTCATGGATAGAATTTCTAGGTGCAGCCAAGTGATGGAGGGTTTCTGCTTTGTCAGGCGTGGGTTCACCTCTGCTTTTTGCAGATGATGGTAAAATCATCTGGCTTCATCAGGCGGTGACCCCCAGCTTGCTCGGGGGTGGTTTGCAGCTGAGTGCAAAGTGGCTGGGATGAGAATTAGCACCTCCAAGTCTGAGGCCACGGTTCTCAGCTAGAAAAGGGTGGAGTGCCCACTCCAGGTCAGGAAGGAGTCACTGCCCTAAGTGGAGGAGTTCAGGTGCCTCGGGGTCTTGTTCATGAGTGATGGAAGGAAGGAGCGTGAGACTGACAGGTGGATTGGTGCCAGTCTGTTGTGGTTAAGAGAGAGCTAACTGTGCTACCTGCACCTATAGTCGTGAACTTTAGGGAGTGACCAGAAGGATAATGTCGCAGGTACAAGCGGCCAGAATGATTTCCCTCCAAAAGGTGGCTGAGCTCAGAGACAGGGTGAGAAGCTCGATCATCTGGGAGGGGCTCAGAGTAGAGCCTCTGCTCTTCCACGTCAAAAGGAGCCAGGTGAGGATTTTCTGGAATGTGACCAGAATGCCTCCCGGCCTCCTACATGAGGTGATTCAGGCATGTCCCACCGGAAGGAGGCCCCAGAGCAGACCCACAACACGCTGGTGGGATTAAATCCCTTAGCTGGCTTGGGAATGCCTCAGTGTCCCTCTGGAGGAGCTGGTTAGGGAGAGCTGGGCGTGTCTGCTTAGACTGCTGACCTGAATCCTGTTAAATGGCAGAAAATGGATGGACATTAGTCTTTTAGACTCTTAAAATAGAATAGGATATATAATCTGTGTACATTGCCTTTGAGCACCATTTTATATTAGTTTTTGCCTCTTTTAACTTTTCTGTTTTGTTTCACAGATTATTTCAGGTTTGGGGTCGTGTCCACAAGCTGCTGCAGAGGCCCTCTCTTCTTCTTTGGAGGTATCCTGTGACATTAATTGACTCATTCTCTTATGTGCAAACTGTTTTTTATCACTAATGCTATTTCACGTAAAGATGGCATATCACACAGGTGGCGGTATCAGCACTCGAGAGTGAATCTCATATCTTGATTAGCGTGAAGACTGTCTTTTACCTGCTGTAACATAATCACAGGCGACATCCTCTTAGGTGCATTATTTTAAAGGATGCTTTTGTTTATTTACAAAAGGCCTGAACCTTGTCATTAGTATGAGATAACTAGGATCTGAGCTGTAACGTCTCAGTAGAACTTTTTATTAACTGCACTATACCCATTTTTATAGATTAACACATCGTAAAAAAAATTCTGTTTGATCTTTTTTATGAAAATCTGTTTTTTGTCCTAGTTCACATTTTGGATTTAGCCATTTTTGTCTTCTAAACAGATGCTACCTGTATAGCGCTTTTCTACTCTGAGCACTCAGGACACTTTTTACTAGACACTTCATTCCACCATTTCACAAATACATTCTATGCCTTTAAGCACAAATAACTGTCAGGCACACATTCACACTCTGATGGATGCATCAGGAGCAATTTGGGGTTCAAAGTCTTGCCCAAGGAGACTTCAGCATGTAGACTGACTATCTATGTCAGTCGGTCAATGTGCAGAGGAGGGATAGTGGATATATATGACAAAGGATGTTGGGGATGGAGCTGCCAGGCAGGAGGAGAAGAGGAAGACCACAGAGAAGGTTGATGGATGTAGTGAAGGGTTGGTGTGAGGGAAGAGGATGCAGGGATAGGGTGAGGTGGAGGCAGATGATCTGCTGTGGTGACCCCTAAAGGAAGCAGCCAAAAGAAGAGGTATTAGAGAGGGGATATAATCCCTAATATGGTCATCACAGGCACAGCTCTGACTGTAAGCACAGAAGTCACCCCACCTGCTGCTCAGACCTTCTGTTTATGCATCTTATCACCTAAAAGCTGGCTTTAGTTGGAGGAGCTAGATCTGCTTGTTTCATAAAAAACATGAACTGATTGTCTGCACCAAGGTGCAGTATAGGATTGACAGATGAATCGCATACATTTGTACCTGGTTTCACTGGTCAGGGGGAGGGTTATATTAGACAGGAAGTGAGCAGTCAGCAGTTGATTTGTTGGGCAGATCTGAATGAATTTAAAGCAGATTATCTAAAATTTTGATGGTAGACAACAGGGTGGTGCACAGTATGCACTGTTTAGTACTTACCAAAGGAAACAGTGAGGTGGGGCAAGTCATGGTGCTCCTTCACTGCCTGCACTAACCTTCTCTGGGGTCTTTCTGTTGCCACAAGAGAGATGGCAGGTCCATCTTCAACATCCAGCCCAATACATCCACTATCCCTCTGTGTACATGCCCCAACCATCTTAACCTTGCCTCTCTTACTTTGTCTTCAAACTAGTCAACCTGAGCTGTCTCTCTGATGTCCCCATCTATGATCCTGTCCATCCTGGTCACTCTCAGTGAAAGTCCTTTTACTTTGTTGCACAGTTTTCACAGGCACCATGCTGGTCACCAGCACAGGTGGTGGCTGTTTTTGTAACCCAGGTCTTAACCTTCCCAGCATGGAAATCTTATTAATCATCAGCATAATTAATTCAGCAAAGATTTTAAACCAAATTCCTTTCCTGGTGCACCCCTCCCCATTCATCCCAGCTTTGGACTGACACTAGGAGGGCACTGTGGCCCCATGCAGCTGGTTTAAATACCTTCCCTTTTAGAATAGTAGCCATTAAATAACCTGGCTGACAGACTGCAGTGGTTCACACACGACAGAGCAGACTCAGTCTTCAATTAATTGAGCTGTCTTCACCAAATTCTGCTACTCTTTCATTCTGGCCACTCGACATTATTATTACCTGTGTGTGTTCTCCAGTGAAGTGTCATTGTGACCTTTTTAGAAATACACGTGTTCTCATATTTTCATTCAGCCCTTCTGCAATTTACATTTCATTTGCATTTTTAATCATAGATCATCTAAATTTATAATTCTTTGCGTTTTGAGTCCCTCAAGTCTTCAGCTTCCTAAGGTTTCAGTTCCTGTCGCACACATGCACACGAACAGGACTGTATCTTGTTGATAAGGTGCAGAATTTCAGCTGGCAGGGGGTGGCAGTAATGTCCTCCTTCATAATGCATCTTATCAGCACACACATCCATGCAGCTGATAGCATTCCTGTACCTTAAATGCCAGTTAACTTCATATATATGTGATTCTGCTCACTTAATTCCACATGTTACTATGGCAACTGGGAGTCCCTCAGACACAGGTACAGACACAGTGTTGGTTGTCAGGTGTGGTTTTGGGGTTTGGTTTCCTCCTTTCTGTGTTCATATTTGCATTCTGTGATGGGACTCACTCCTTTTCCTCTCCCTGAACTCTGATTTAGGGCGTGCAGGCCCTGATGAGCAGCGCAGTGCAGCCTCTCATGCAGTCAGTGAGCGACTCCATAGAGGCCATCATTATCACGATGCACCAGGAAGACTTCTCAGGGTCAGTAGTTTCTCTCAAAGCTTTTCTGCACCAACTTGAACAACACTAGTGCGGGTTATACGATGTGTGTATGTGTGAAAGTGTTGTTCCACATCAGGTTTCCATACAGACCAGCTGCCTTAGCCATCAGTTTGGAACTGAGTGTTGTGTGTTTTTGGACCAAATTTGTCTGAAAGCTGTCAGCTGGGATGCCCCACATCCTTCTTTCTGCAGAATTATTTTTTTATTCTTGGTAACATCAAAATTATTCTCTTCTACAAACTGATTTTAGAGCTGCAACTTTAACCAATCTGCTCAAAAAACACCTGCCAGGCAGTCACCTCAGAACAGCTCTGCAGTGTCCCCAGAGCCTCCCCAGACCATCTCTTCACAGTCCTCATGGTCACAGGCTGCCTTTTAACGAGAGGGACATAACAGGGAGTGAGGTGGACCAGACTGTGATCTGATTCACTGAGCAGGGGGAGGGCAGAGGAGCTGTATGCATGCTTAGCATTTGCAAACAGCATGTCTACTGTCCTCTCACCTCTGATGGGACAGCTCACATGCTGGGTGAAGGTGGTTAGTGTTTTGTTAAGTGTAATATGATTAAAGTTCCTCAAGATAACAGTGAACGCACTCAGGTGTTTAGTCTCTAACTGAGCTCGTGCAGAGTGTACACTGCTGAATGCAAAATTTGGATTAGCAGAGGGAGGTATGTGCACCGTCACTATGATACTGTGTGAAACCTCACATGGTGAATAATATGGGCGGAGACTAACAGAGGAAGGGAACCAGGGAGAGAAGGCTGAGGTCTGCCAAATTACACAAGAACTGGACTAATATCAGTGGCAACAGCTCGCATGTAGCGACAAATCCAAATTTGAAATTTTTGCTTCAAATCATGAAGCACATCAGGAGAGAGGTGCAACAGTGAGTGTCTACCAAGGTTATTGTAGTTGACTAAAACTACATGAGAAAAATAATTTTAGTTAACTCACATGAAAATAAACATCTTAAATCTTCCCCTGACAAATGACATCTGAAAACTTAAACACTGAAGCTAATAAAAACTAAACTAAGCATTTTCAAACAATAAAAACTAAACTAAAACGAGCACACCCACTCTGGAAACGAACTGAAACTGAACTGAATTCAAAACAAAAACTCAAAACGAAATAAAAATAGAATTAATTAGAAAAAAAATAGAAAATTCAAAACCGTAATAGCGCTGGTGTCTACAGGCATGTGTAAAACACAGTGGAGGCTCTGGCATGGTTTGGAGCTGCATTTCAGTGAGTGGTGTTGGAAATCTTATCAGAATTGATTTCAGAAATATATGTTTGTATGTTTCTATAAATTATACGCACTTGTTTCAGATTTTCCTCACAAAATTTAAAGAAATTCAACAGGTAGAGACCTCCGTCAGAGCCAGGCTCAGCCATCTTCTGTGACCTGTTGGGGGTGAGGGGAAAGAAAGGAGAGGAAAGAATAGCCTGGACACACCAAGGACAGCAAAAAGGACAAAATAAAAACTGCAGGAGGGAGTAGATAAAAGTTAATGACATGAAATGGTGACATGGAGTTAGAAGACTGGTTGTGAAGTGCTTGGTGCAGCCTGAGCCCAGCTTGGTGGCTTTGCATCAGATGGAGCAGCTGCTGTAATGGGCTTACAGCGAGCAGCAGCCACTCTCCTACGTGAAAAAATCAATTCCTACCTGACTGTCCTTCCCTGCATCAACAAGTTGGAACGAAGTGAAGTGAATCTCTTTTAGATCTATAGTGACTCACAAAAATGGCCTGCTATTGATCCCAGTAAATGAAGCAGGAGATGCCTCTTTCCATGTCCAGAGGTTTGCAGAGATGTGAGTAAAAGAGGGAACGATGACCACAGCAGATTCTTTTCTTAGTCTGACCAGCAGGAATATACTGTGGCACTTTTCTGCCTTTATTCATTTATGTTTTTGACAGCATGTTGTGCTATTGGAGTTACAAGCAGCTCACGTCACAAAAATCAGGATTAAATTCAGACATGTTGAAATAACATTTAATTTTTTTGTATTGTGTTTGATTGAAATCCCCTGTCTGCGAGAGGAAAACCTGAAACTTAGTGAGAGAGATTACAATACTCTACAAATAAAAGGCAGCATGACCCTCAAAGACAGAGAGACTCAATAAGTGGAAACATGGTAGCTTGAAATGAAGGACAAATCAGGTTTTACTGAGCTGATTTAGTTTACTAGGATCTTTCTAAATTCCACAGCAAATAAGATTCTTAGTGAGTTATTGTTGCAGTGTGGTGTCATTTATTGTGCATGTTGCAGGCCTCTGTCCAGCCCTGATAAGCCAGATGTTCCGTGCTCGCTGTACATGAAGGAGCTGCAGGGTTTCATCTCCAGAGTGATGGCTGACTACTTCAGACACTTCCAGTGTGTGGACTTCATCTACGAGAGCACAGAGTCCATCGCCCAGAGAGCCATCGAGCTGTTCATCCGCCACGCCAGCCTGCTGCGTCCACTGGGGGAGGGTGGCAAGATGAGACTGGCCGCTGACTTTGCGCAGGTGAGGGAGGTGCTCTCTGAGGTGGAAATTTTCACACTTCGTGTCTTTATTCTGATTCAGCTCAGTGCTTGACAAACAGGACAGCTGAAAAAATGACTCAATGAAACTGACATTAACAGCTTCCTCACACTGATATGTATGCTTTGTTTGTGTGTTTTTGCTTGTCAGATGGAGATGGCAGTGGCTCCTCTGTGTAGGAGAGTGTCTGATTTGGGGAAACCATACAGGATGCTGCGCTCCTTCAGGTGTGTTTGCTTGAATAACATGAAGATTAAAATCATATTGTCCACTATTTATTTTTGATGTGGGCTTAAAGTCCATAACAGAAGTGGACTGGCATCTATGTAGCGATTTGCTAGTCTTACTGATTTAGACTAATCATATATTCATACAGTGCTTTATTCTGTAAATGGTTTGGGACACAGGCGCTCGTTAACCTGGTAGTGAGTGGAGGCATTTAGTCGTGGTTTTGTGAGATTTTCAATTTCTTCCAACTTAGTTTTATTCATATAGCATCAACTCACAACAACAGTGGCCTTAAGGTGCTTCATATCCCCAGGTAAAGACCCTGAAGTGTTAGAAAGAACACCCCAACAATCAGATGATCCCTCCTTATGAGCATGCACCAGGCTCAGCAAGGGGCAACCAATCTGCCTCATCCATTTGGGAGGTGAGGGGAAAGGGAGAGTATAGAGACTCAAGTGGAAAACACAAACTACAGAAAAGAGAAGACCAAATTTAATGACATGCAGAAAATTAAATAAATAAATCTAAGCAAAAAGCAAAACTCTAAATAAGCTACTGAGTCCCTAACTGTCCAGTGGAGGTCTGGACTGGAGCACAAAGAACGTAGGGATGTGTGAATCAAACCATTCTGCAGTTCCTTCCATAATCCATAAACTTACTGTTAGCTGTTCGCTGTTTTCATGTTTTGGCAGCAGAGATACAGTAATTTCCCAAGTTTTGGGATAAAGTATTTCCTATCTTGTCTTAGATACTGTAATTTGTCAGATTTTAACCCACATAGAAATAACTGAATTTGCCTGCAAGCTGTGTGAAACCTCTAACCAAGCCTGGGATGAATACTTCCCCTGACAAAAAGCCGCTGGTTTCTGTTCAGTCATTCATGTCCACCAGTCAAACAGGAGAAGCTTCTCGTCACTCTGCAGTGGAGTTTCTTGGTTCCTTCTGGGAAGCTTTGCTCTGAGATGGATTTGTGCAGCACTGCTCCTACATTAAACATTAAAATCAAACATCAACAAGGGATCCAAAAATATCATCTGAGTGTGTTGTTAAAGGCAGCACCGAGTACAGTTTTAAAACAATGTGTGGAAAATCTCCAAAGTGCATTCAAAGGAAGCTGATCTTTAAAACAGCATCCAGACCATAAAGCGTGTGGATTGTTAGCTTTCTGTTCTTGAGACTTTGTCATTAAATATAAAACAATGGATCTGAAGTATTATTTGACTAAATGACTTGATAAAAGATGAAAAGTAACTTGACTGATGGTACCTCTCACATCCAGTGTACAGGTTTGAGAACGGATCGCCCTGAGGCAGAAGTTGGGTTAAAACTGTGGGACGACTCAGTCTGTGGGCTGCATCGGCAAATCATCCTTGAAGTTCTTGTCCCTCTCACTGCCACCAGCATCAGTGGCTCCAACTTTGCTCCCAGTAGTTTTGTGGTGCCAACTGTTTGGCACCAGTACCAGGTTTTTCAGGGGAAATGGAACCACTTCTAAATAAAGACTGGCACAGCATCAGGGGAAAAGAAGAATCCGGGTTTCTTCCGCAGCCGTGAATCATTTCTGTGTTAGTCCACAAACAAAGCTCTCACGTGGGCCACAGTTGAGGTTTAGGAGTCTGTCAGTACTGGATAAGAAAGGGGACCAGATTATTCATTTAAGATTAAATAAGCCGCAGAGGGAGCCTGTTAGGCCCAGCTTCTTCTGAATGAACATAGTGTGCTTTGTGTTTCAGGCCGCTGCTGTTTCAGACCAGTGAGCTGATAGCCAGCAGTCCAGCTGTAGGTGACCTGATTCCTTACAGCACCCTGCTGCACTTCCTCTTCACTAGAGCCCCGTCTGAGCTCAAGTCACCTCACCAGGCCTGTACACACACACTCTGTTCAGGCTAAAGCCTGTAATCCATCAGCATCTGCCGTGTGGTATTTCTGCAGTGTGTATCAGTGCAGCATCTAAACAAGCTTTCCCCCACAGAGAGCAGAGTGGTCCATCGCCCGGTACTCCCAGTGGCTGGATGATCATCCCTCTGAGAGAGACAGGCTCACCCTCATCAGGTAGGCTTGGTGACTCTTAGTCACAGTATTGGTACACACACACACGTTTCAGGCTCCATGTAGGAAATCCACTGTGAGGCCACGCCATCCACATCCCACTGAGACATCCAAACAGGACGAGGAGGCACCGCGTTATCATGTCGGTGTTATCTGAACTGTTGATGCCGTCTAATCTAAACGTCTGAGACTTTACTGTGAGGAATGATCCCCCTCTAGTGGTGGACTGTGGCATGTGTTCTCGGCTGTCTCAGTCTGGAGATGGAAGCCGGTTTGTCTTTGCCTTGCGGTGTCTGACTTCCTGCTGTTCAGACTGCAGATCTTGATCATCAGACACATGAAACAGTGACTTGAAACTTTTTGCCTGCTGAGAGTTCACCACAGTGAGAGAAGTTTATTTTATGTTTGTTTTTTGATGCAATAAAGTCATTCATTTGCATATTCTACTGCACTTATTTTTTATATTGTTTTCTTACTCCAGAGGGAGTAGCTTTAACTAAAGCTACACAAGTGTGTAGTTCTTTGGCCAATGCTGTTTGATTTTACTGAATTTAAAGATCTCAGTACTTCACTTACACCATGTAGCCGTAGCTGAAGTCATACAGAACATATTGCATGTGAATCCCATTAGCTAGTTCCCATGTGCAATGTGACGACTGTCTTGTTTGTCTGTCCTCTCAGGGGCGCTCTGGAAGCCTACGTGCAGTCAGTCCGAGCCCGGCAGGGGAAGGAGTTCGCCCCCATCTATCCCATCATGCTCCAGCTGTTACAGAGAGCCACCAGCGGCTGAAAGACTGTCAGAGCAGCTGCTCTGCACGTGTGTGTGTGTGTGTGTGTGTGTGTGTGTGTGTGTGTGTGTCTGCTCATCTCCTAACAGCCTGTTGAGAAGGCCACCTGTTTGCACACTGACCTCTGCTGGATATCGGCCAGAAAGTGAAACAGATCTTTCTTTCTTTGCACAGGTCTGACTAAATTGAGAGACTGTTGCGGAGCGATCAATGATTCTGAATGATACAGTCGTTCACAGCAATACAACAGAACAGACAGCAGTAAATGTAGACGTTCATATCAGCAGGCAGCACCAGATCTGGAGAGCTAAAGCCAAACCACCGTGTATTCGATTCATCTTTGACACATTTGGGCTCAGCTTTCTTTATATACAGATGTGTAACTATAAATGACTTGTTAATAAAAAGTGACACAAATGACTCATGAGTATAAACAGTTATTTGACAGCCTTTAATGTAGTACTTCTTTAGAAGCAGAGGTACAGCTCTCACACAGACAGTATGACATGAACACTATAAACACAGAGACTCAGATGGGCCATTTCCACTGGTTGGGAGGGGGCTCCTCTATCAGCGGCTCCCATGGCTTCCACTCAGACATCTTCCTGGACAGAGCCAGCTCACACTCGGCCTGCACACGGGACACAATCAGCCGTCACCAACACTCCTTTCATTATCGCACGCACACAGCAGCCAAGTCACACGTCGTGCTTTAAGGCAACAGTTGGACATTTGTTGTTGAGCTGAGACAAGAAGACTGATATCATTCTCATGCAATAACAGGCAGCCAGGGATGGGAGGGCATTAGCCTGACATAAGCCAGCCTGGCTCGGTGCAAAATGTAACCACACAGCTGCAAGCACACGTGATATCAGAGAGAACTGATGTGTTTTCTCCCTCTATTAAAAACATGTATGCAGCAGTTACCTTCAAAGCAGCGAGTCACTCACATTGGCTGAATTTTAACTTTTTTTTTTGTTCTAACATGGAAAGTTGCATTTCTACCCAGTGAACCCAGACTCTTTATCCCCTCCACAGTACAAAAAGGTCTATCAACCTGGTCTATGCATCTGTTATTCCACAGACATCTTTTTTTCCTTTCAGCTGCTCCCAATCAGGGTCGCCACACCGGATCATCTGCCTCCATCTCATCCTATCCCTGCATCCTCTTCCCTCCAACCCTCTGCATGTCCTCCTTCACTACATCCATCAACCTTCTCTGTGGTCTTCCTCTTCTCCTCCTGCCTGGCAGCTCCATCCTCAACATCCTTTGTCCAATGTGTCCACTATCCCTCCTCTGGACATGTCCAAACCATCTCAGCCTGAGCTGTCCCTCTGATGGACTCAGTGCTACCAGATTTCACTGTAAAATTCATTCACTTCGTTAGAACGCTGATATCTGGTCATGTTTCTGTCATCTCTTCAGCTGAGGAGCAAAGCACTCATACTCAGTGGGCGACAGTAACAGAATAAAAGATTCCTCTGAGAGCCTGTCTGTTCAACAGGCCTGCAGTCTGTATGAAGCCACATGCTGATTAAAAGCCTGACAGCATTACAGCACTTCTCCAATTAACTATGGAAACAGACAAGAGCAGGCCTGAAACAAAAGAAGAAGACGTATATAAAGGGTGTTCTGGCCATTATCAGAATACTTTATTAATCCCAGGGGGAAATTACTCGCATTACAGTATCAATCACAAGATAGCAGTACAGCTAAGATGAAATATAAAACAAGCCTTGGCTAGGCTCTCAGTTCTGTGTGATTAAGCCTGAGTGGATCTGAATACACTCACATGGATTTGGGAATTTTTGGAATTTACAAACCAACAGTTTCCAGAATCTGTTTAGACAGCATGATCAAAACTGAGTACTAACGACTGTGACAAACCTGGAAAATGACCTCTTCAATCTGACCGCTGTTGATTTTCTTCTCCAGCTTCTCCACATCGGGCTCCTGTGAAGAGCACACAAGTTCTTAAAGCTCATACCTCCATCATTTATCCAACTCTGCCCGCTCACGCACTGACCATTTTCACGTGGTTGAACCTCTCATTAACCAGCTGCTCGGTGTACTTCCTGTAGGCGGCATCCTGCGGCATGGTCTGCAGTGAAGCCAGGATCTTTGAGTAGAGGATCCTGAGACGCTGAGAGGAAGAGCAGAAGGTTAGTACACTGCCCAGTCCGCTCAGTGTCAGTGACAAGTTCTCTTTGTTGTGAGGTGAATTTACTGTCAGCTGCTCACCTCATGTGGATTTTGGGACACCGCCAGGCCGACCAGGCCGGTCGTCTGGAAGAGAAGAACAGGAGAGCCACTCATCATCAAGTCTGAGGCACTTCAAACTTCACTTCACTGCAACAGTGCTGGTACTTAAATGGTCCTTTTCTACTCCGAACTCAAAGCGCTTTTTACTACAAGCCCCATTCACACTGACGGAGCAATTCGGGGTTCAGTGTCTTGCCCGAGCACACTTCAGCGCGTAGAATGGAGAAGCAAGGGATCGAACCACCAACCTTCCTGTTGGGAGACGACCCGCTCTACTCCTGAGCCACAGCCTCTGATGGCACAAAGTCATTTAAGGAAAACCAGAAGGTCTTGAACCAACATTTCCATCAATGTCTCTGCCTCCTCTGTTAGCTAGTTCTACAGCTGGTTTTATGATTTGGGTCAGAAACTTGTTTTCCAAACTCAGCTCAATCATCTCAAACCCAATATTCTTCTTTTTGGCCTCACTTTGTTATAAGATAGGCTCCTCACATTGTGTCCTCTGAAATTTATACGGTTATGTGAAGGACGCAAAAGGAAAACCAAATGTCCTCCAATCCTTTCCAGCATGCGCGGTGCTACCTGCAGGTGGCAGCATGACCAGTCAGACAGAGTGTGAATACACGCTGAGGACCCAGACCGGGGCTCGGAAACCTTTACTATGAAGAGAGACGTTTCTGATCAGTTTTGACAATAACTTGTATCAAAACACATCAGCCTTGAAGTGAAGGTGACACGGTCCATGAAGTATAAATTATTAGTGGTTGTCAGATCTTTTTTGGTGTGCCCCACTTCAAAAGCTGAAAGGGGTTCAGGCCCCACACCTCACAACTGTCACTAACAATCACAGGGATCCATGTTGAGTTTTACTTAAAGGTGCCATCAGCCCAGTAATATCAGCAAACTCCTTTTTTATTTATTTAAAAAAATCATCACATAGCTTATTTCGGTTTCACTTGGCACTCTTAACTTTGCATTTTCATCACAACAATACAATTTTGTGTTATAAAACACAACGAATTTTATTTTTTTAATAAAAAAACAGAATAATAGTGACATGGAGGAATATCTGTGGGCATGTTCAGGGGTTTTCCTGCTTTCAAATATTTTTCGGGAGTGAAAACTATTTTTTGTCAGAGCCACAAGGAGCCACTGGAGACGGCAAAAGAGTTGCAGGTTCGAGACCCATTGATCTAGACTGCTAAAAAAGGTGCACTTATTTGCAGTTGAAGGTGCTTTTTTCATTACAGACTGCTGAGGATAGTAAGGCTTAGTAAGGTTTATCACCTGATGTAATATCTTCAGCAATATGAAGTGTTTACATTACCGCTCAAAAGTTTCATTGTTTTTCCCAGAAGAACCCACAAATTTAATGCATTTCACAAAGAATTAAAATGAATCAGATGGTTTTTTAAAGTATGACTTACATTTTTGCGTTGAAGCCTATTATCAGCAATTGTCAGTCCTCTGCATCACTCTCCTGGTATGGCTACTAATCCAAGTTAATAAGGCTAATTGATTATTAGAAAACACTTTTGCAATTGTGTTGCACAGCGGAAAACCGTTGTACTAATAAGGCAGCAAAAAAGTGTGGCATTCTTTGGGTTAGTTTAGTATCTGAGGCATCAGCAGCTGTTTGTTTGTTCACAGGCTCAAAATGTCCAGGAAGAAAGAACTTTCTTTAGAGGGCCATCAGTCTGTTGTTGTGCTCAGAAAGGAAGGCTATGAGAGGAAACTTCAAATCTCTTACCATGCTGTTAACTAGTCCCTTCAGAAAGCAGCACAAACTGGCTCTAACAAGGACAGAAAAGAGAGTGGGAGGCAGTGACGCACAGCTGTGCAAGAAGACAAATATCTGAGAGTGTGTAGTTCAAGACTACACAGGTCGTCTGCTGGCAGCTGCACTAAACAGTACCATCACACACCAGTGTCGGCATGGAAGCGACCTTGAGGAAGGAAGTTATTAAAATTTTGCATCGCTGTGGACAGCACTTGATTGGGGCCAGCTTCCTCCTACAACAGGATAATGACCAAAACACACCTCCAAAATGTGTCTGCAGTATTTAAAGAATCAGCAGTC
>VUQH01090427.1:0-55261 GCA_015106775.1 Etroplus canarensis | reverse complement strand
TGCTAGTGACCCGAGGAGACGCGTTTGTGTCTAAACCAAACGAAGTCGCTCCTTCGGCCATGTAAAACGAGTTTTAACGTCCGGATGACTTTGACTGGTGACATCTGTGTTCCCAGGCTATTATGAACGCCAAGCCTGAAGGAAACTCCAAGCTCCAAAAGCTCAGGAAACGAGCCCAGAGTCTGCGTGTTCAGGAGCTCGAGGAAAACAAAAAACAGGAGATTCAGCAAAAAGTGAGAGACGCCGACGAGCAGTGGATGAGACTCCTGGAAGATGGCAAACAGGTCCTGGTTAAAGCTGAGAGGCAGTGCGCTCTGGAAGGCCAGCTGAGGGACTTTGAAGCCACGAGCGAAAACACAAAAGTCTGGCTGGAAGAAAAGAAGCAGCGTCTCGTCTCTCTGGGTAGTCAGGCAGACCCAGAGCGCACCATAAGCACCGCACAGGTGAGTGTGGACAATAAAAAGTTAGGTAAAGATTCAGCCAGTACAAACATATTAACATACATGATGTAACTGTTGTGTTTTTAATGCTGTTTTCGTTGTTGAGCTGCATGTTTTTTATAATTGACAGTAAATTTATAACTAGTAAGAAAGAAAGTTCCTTCTTTTATTTGAATAACAGGAACATATTTCTAAAATAAGTATTTTTGTGATTCAACAGCATACCTTCTGCTCATTGTCATGTTTTCATTTCCCTGCCTGCATTCATGGTTTCTTTGCTTTTTAGTAAAAGAGATTTGTGTTTCATTTTCAGACCATCCTGAGCTGCAAGCCTGAAGGAGACTCTAAGCTTGGAGAACTAAGAAGACAAAGCCAGAGTCTGTCTGACCAGGAGGACTTGGGGGAGAGCACAAGGCAAGAGGCTCGGCAGGCGGTAAAAGACTCAGAGGAGCAGTGGAGGACGGTCCTGGAAACTGCTGAGAGCGCTCTGAAGAAAGCTGAGGTCCAGTACTCACTCTCCAGGGAGCTGGAAGCTTTCCGTGCACATGCTGGAAGAACTAGAACCTGGGTTGAAGGTCTGCAGAAACAAGCCGAGTCCATGGGGAGCAGAACTCAGGGCAGCAAGGCTCAGCTAGAGGACAGGCTGAGCACAGTACAGGTCAAACATGGAGTGCATTAGAATGCAGAATGTGTTGTGTGACAATTATAATGTATCCCAAATTCCAAAGTGATCATCTTATAGGCTAAAGGAAGTCCAATCACTTGCTTTACATTTGTCTTCAGGCCATCTTGAGTTCAAAGTCAAACGGTGAGACTCAAGTGACAGAGCTGAAGAGGCGAGCACAAAGTCTCCGTGACCACAAGGACCTGGAGAAGGACCAGAAGCTGGAGGTTCAGCGGATAGTCAGAGACACGGAGGAGCAGTGGAGGACAGTGCTGCGGGCTGCTGATGAGGCACACAGGTAGAAAAGCTGTTTCCGACTGTGTGTCAGGGAGATCGTTCCCGTTTCCTAACTCCGCAGGGAGCTTACCGTCTTTTTCACAGCGCTCAGGCTTAGCCGTGCACGTATCTGCACTGCTGTAGTCAGAAATCAAATCCCTTGCAGGCGAAACAGGCGATTTCTGACTTTTGTTCTTACGTGCTGTGTGTCACCCGTTAGTAAGTTGCAGGGTGTTGTGGAACGCCTGGTGACCTGCCAGCGCCAGCGAGCTCAGGCGGAAACTCGTCTGGCTGAGCTTCAGAAGCAGACGTCCAACCTGCCACGCGTCTTCCCCTGGCCCGGCCTGGGAGAGCGGAGGCAGGCCGTGGAACAGGCGCGAACCCTGCTGGACCAGATCACAGACTTGGCCCCGGTCCTCTCAGACGTCCACGCACAGGTAGCGGGCGAGACTAAAAACGCAAACGTATGAAGCAATTTGAGGAGTCAGTAAGACCAGAAAGGTGCCAAATAAAGTGCCGCTCCGCAATAAAAAGAGTTTAATATCACTTTTCTTCTCCAGGCTGCAGAGCTGTTTGAAATCACACAGGACCAAAGCTGGTCAGATCCCTCCTGGACAGCCAAGGAGGCGTCTATCCCTGCTCTGCTCAAAGATCTGACTGTGAGTTCAGCACTTGCTCATGCCATACACAACATTCCCAGAGAAAAAAAAAGAAACTTTGTTAAATTATTAAAAATGGAATGCTGACAGAATGCGTTCGTGTAAATGTGTTACACTGAATGAATCAGGTCTGATCTGTTGCATAATACTGGAAAATGATGATGAGAGTCTAGTGGCGAAGTTACAAAACTGTCCTCTGCAGGATGCGGTGGCCAGCCTGGAGCAGGGCGTTCTGACGGAGCGGCAGTGCACCCAGCTCGTGGAGCAGCATGAAGCAGCCCAGGACTGGCTGAGGGAGCAGGTTAAAAGCCTGGGGCCTCCTCCAGAAGACAGACAGGGTCTGCACAGCGCCGTCAACACCCTCAAGGTCAGAAAATAGAACGCGGTAGACTTTCCTGCTTGTGGTTTTAATCTATTCAAAATCCACATTCATTTGTTCTCACTAATCTCTGGAGTTATTCAGGGCTTAAAATGTTTGATTTATCGGATGATACATCAAATTTTACAAACTGGAATCTCAAAGTCAAAAGCTCTTCAGAATCGTAAGAAGTCCTTTTCTCCTGGGTTCTTCTGGTGCCAGGCTTTGCTCCAGACAGTGGACAGGGAGCAGAGAGAGATGAAGGAGCTGGACTCTGCCAGAGACGGCCTGCTGAGCCTCTGCACTCCGGGAGGTCGGGATGCTCTGACCCTGGAGGTCAGCCACCTCCGCGACCTCTGCGCCAACTCGGAGCAGGAGGTGAGGGAGCGCCTGACGGCCTGTGAGACGCGGCTGGAGGAACTGGACAGTCAGCAGGCAAAGACGGCCCAGGGGCTGAAGGAGAGAGCAGCAGCCCTGCAGTGGGAGCTCCGTTCTCTGGACCAGGCCCTCAGTTTCAGTGAACCACAGAACAACATCGCTCAGCTTCAGCAGCACTGGCACAGCCTGCAGGTTATTATTACAACTTTTTTTTATTCAAACACACCATCTTATGGAATTTTCTTTCTTCTAATGCCTGAAAGTTTTGAAAAGTCATGCTAGAAAAAACTTTTTTGTACTGCCGCGTCATACTTTGGGAATACACTACCTTTTCATTAGATCTTATTATGTTTCCCATTCAGAAGTATCAACCCTTTGGAGCTATGTGATGTTGTTGTCCCTTTCTGCTAGAACTGTGAGAAGTCGCTGCGGGATTTGGGTGTGAAAATTCACGATCTGCAACAGGAAGTAAAGTCAGCGTCTTCCGCCGATGGGCTGCCAGCAGACATCGTCAGCGGGGTTGACTCGCTATGGCAGCAGCACGCCAGGTATTCCGCTGTGTGCCACATTTTGTTTTTCACATTTGGCGTAAACAGTAAAAAGATACGCTCGAACAGAACACCAGCAATCGCCTCACCTCACCACTGGGGGCTCTTTAGAATCAGAATACTTTATTAAACTGTAGGCCTGCTTAAATAGATATTTTGTGATGCATTCTCAGCTGGCATCTGTCTATTTCAATTTACTCTTCAATCATTCCTGCATGCCAGCCACATGCCTCAGTAGGTCACGCTGCTCTTTATCGATTGCATGGACGCATAGAGTTCCCTTTCCTTTATAACCTGAACATTAGCCTGTAGATTGCCTGGTCTCTTGAACTTTATAATAAGAATCACGCGTATGCAAACAAGTCGATCCTTTGTTGAATGATTGCGTTCTACTGAAGGGCTTTTTCATCCGTTACTGTGCTTACGTGAAAAGCTCTTTTTTCCTCATTCTGTTAAGTGTCGCGGTTATAATAAGTGTCATTTCATGATGTCTACAGCCTACAGTCGCGGCTGAGTGAGCATCAGGATACCTGCTCCACGAACACAGCGAGCTGTCTCTCAGACTGTCTCCATGCCCTGCAGCAGTGGAACCACAGCAAACCACCGGAGTCCATTTCTTCTGTGCAGGTCTCTTTCTTTGCGCTTATTTCAGCAACGCCATGCTTTGCTCGTGTTGTTGTTAAATACTAACGCTAAACATTAATACTTTATATGATAGCTGTCAATTTTATGTACTGGACGTGCACTCGCTGGCCACTTTATTAGGTATACCTTGCTAGCACTGGGTTAGGGCCCCCTTTTGGTTTCAGTACTGCCTAATTGTTCATGGCATGGATTTAACAAGGTGCTGGAAACATTTCTCAGAGACTTTGGTCCATGTTCACATGAGAGCATCAAGCAGATACTGCAGATTTATCAGCGGAACCAGCAGGTTTACATTATGTCTACTCTATGAAGAGTTTCAGTTATGTGCTTTCTTTGGTCATCATTTTGACCTCCTAGTGTCTTCTAGTACCTTGTCTCCATGTGTAGTTTGGCTCTTTAGCTCCTGTTGTTTTATTTTGTGAGTTCCCTGACTGGATACAGTTTCCCCCCCGGGATTAATAAAGTGGTCTGATTCTGTTTCCACCTATGCCCCACTCCCTCCTGTCTCTAGCTAATAATCAGTCTGTGTGTATATTTAGTCTTGTCTCACTTTGGTTCATTGTTGTAGTGTCTGTTGGTCTACTTTTCTGTTAGCCCACTGCTCTGTTCAGGTACCCTCCTATGTGCCTGTCCATTCCTACAGTATCTTTATACCTACTTTGTGGTTTGCTGCCAGCTTCTCTTTATGTGTTAGACTGTGCTTAATTTCTGTTGCCTTACACCTGCTTTGGAGTCCTGCATTTGGGTCCACTTCTTTGCTCCAGTGCCTCAAATTAATACTGGATATTTTCTCTTTTTCTAACCATTCTCTGTTAACCCTAGAGACGGAAAATCCCAGTAGCTCTGCAGTTTCTGAAATAATTAGACCGGCCCATGTGGCACCAACGACCACGCCACCTTCAAAGTCTCTTAAATCGCCTTTCTTCCCGAGTCTGGTGCTCAGTTTGAACTTCAAGAGGTCGTCTAGGCCTACGTGCCTAAATGCATTGAGTTGCTGCCATGTGATTGGCTGCTTAAACATCTGCATTTATGAGCCATCGAACAGGTGTAGCTAATGAAGTGAAGAGTATGTGTATATCACAACAAACCCTTTGAACAGATTCTCCTTCTGGTTTTAGGTGATGATAGAGGAAGGTGAAAAGTTGCAGGTCAGCCTGCAGGAGGCGCTTTCTCACCGGCAGTTTCTAACAGCTTGTCTGACACCGGACTTGCTTGAGAAACTGGAGAAAGAGGGTTCAGAATCACTCAGAGAAGCAGAAACACAGAAAGGCTCTTTGAACCAGAGCTTAAAGGTATTCATATTCATTAGAAAGTATTTGGAGTTAAGTGATTCATAGATGCCATTTTTTGGTTTGTTTTCTTACACAATAAAGCTCTTTAATATCTTATTTATTATATCTTAAAATAGTAATTCAAGGTTACCTTTGTTGTACTCAATGCTATTTTAATCCTTCTGTTCAAGGAATTTCCTCAAGGAAGTAAACAAAGAATGCCTGACATCCAGTCTTCTGGTGTCCTTCCTGAGAATGTAGCGAAGACAAAGACCTCTGTGGTGGCGCCACCACGAAAAAGCAAGTGCTTGCCGGAGAAAAAGACTCAAGTTAAGCAAAATATTTCTTTAACAGACAAATCTGAATCTGTTGAAGATACATTATCATTTTCAGTTGAAGCCACGCCAGCTGAGGCTAAACTTGAAAAGCCTGCTGCAACAGCAGTCGTGGAAGACACGAAAACTGAACCCACAAAGAGAAAATCTCAGAGTGGTGTGTATGCTTCCGAACCCATTGCGTCACAAAGTCGCAGCACTTCTCACGAAGCACAGTCTAAAATTGTAAAGTTAGATTTCATAGCTGAGCAGATTCAAACTGCTTCTGAGCAACCCACTGTGATCCACAAGGTCACTGGGTCTGCGTCTGTTGTTAGTGGAGAAATGGCACCTGCATCATCTGGGCAAAAGTTGGAGATGTCACGGTCTGAAACAGAGCCTCAGCAGGTGAAGGTGGAGTCTGAAATGGTCCAAACTGTTACTACTAAATTGTTGCCTGTAAATCAGAGAGGAACTGCAGTGGAACTCACAATGCAAACAGCAACCAATATTCTAGACGAATCAAAACTATTAACTACTGCTGCGGTTACAACAGATGATGCAGGTGAACTCACCAGCAAAGTGAAGGAAACCCTGGAATCCTCTGATACCACTGATACCCTGTCAGTCACAGAGCAAGCCAAGACCACAACCCAGTTTGGACCTTCGAGCTATGAGGCAAGGAATTCAGAAGTGTCCTTAAAGATTAATGACAAAAAGTCTGTGTCATCTGTGGAAGGAACTACAAAAGAACCTGAGAACTCTTCTGCATTAGTTGAGTTAGTTCTTGGGAAGACTGAAACTGCTACTTTGCAAGAAAGTGAGAGTCCAAAACTTTCAATTAAAAGTGCTGACCAGCAGGCAACACAGATGAAGGAGGAACCTGACAGTACTGCCACAGAAGAGACAAAACTCATACCAGTCACAAGAAAGTCGAAGAATGCCGAACCTGCCGCAACTTCACAGCAAGTTGCTGCCCTCGCTAAAAATACTGATATGGAAGCAGAGGGTAATAAGAATGAACTTGACAGCCTGAAGTCTTCTGCAACTTCACTGGTGGAAACAGAAAGAGTGGAAATTTCTTGTGTGAAAGAAAAGAAACTTTCTCCAACCAAACAAAGATCAAATGTTCCAAAGCTGCGCACAGAAAATAAAACTAAGGACGTGACAGAGAATAAACAAGAGTCTGATAGTCGGAAACCTTCAGTGACTGGAAAACAAAGTAAAGTGACTGCAGAAAAAACTAAAATCATGCCAACAAGGAAGAAGTCAAAGAGTTTTGAGATTTCCGTGCTTGAAGAGCCAGTGTCTCCCATGGGTGAAGTTACTGGTGTGAAGTCAAAGGAAACCAAACAAGAAACTGAAAAGTATCCTGTAACCCCAGAGCTTGGTAAAAAGCCAGCTGAAACACCTGTGGCAAAAATTAAGTTCTTGCCACCAAAGAGAAAGTCAAAGAGCATAGAGTCTAGCATTAATGTCTGTGATACAGAGCTACCTCAAGCAAGGGGCGAACCTGAAGACAGAAATTCTTCTTTGAACTTTAATGAGCAAAATAAAGGTATTGATAATGAAAAGACAAAACCTGTACGAATCAGGAGAAAGTCAAAAAGCACTGACCTGACATCTGAGACAACCATTGCCCAAGTTGGATCAACAGATATAGAACAAAACAAGAAAGAACCTGTTGGACAAAAGTTTCCAACCCCAAGTATACCCCCAGGATCAACTGAAACTGCTGTTGTGGAAAAAGGTAAACTTTCACCAACCAAAAGAAAGTCAAATACTCTAAAACTTTCTCACAAGGAGAAAACACAGGGAATGGAAAAGAATGACAGCCCTGTAACTGAAGCTGTTGCAGAAAAAACTAAGTTGAAAGCAACCAGGAGGAAGTCAAAAGAAGGCTCTGAAAGTCAGGAGGCACCATCAGCTATGGAGGTGACCACAGGGACAGCTGAGACTGCTGTTGTAGAAAAAGGAAAACTTTCACCAACAAAAAGAAAGTCAAAAGCTTTAAGAATTTTACCAGGACTTGCTCCAGTGGAGCAGACAAAGACCAAGAAGGAACCTAAAAGTCAGATCTCACCCCCAGCTCCAGAGGTGGTCACAGCAACAACTGAAATTGCTGTTGTAGAAAAAGGAAAGCTTTCACCACCCAAAAGAAAACCAAAAGTTCTCTCCACAGAGGAAGCAAGAAAGGATGTGTCTGAGACCATGGAAGAATCAGAATCTGTGGGTCCCAGTGACCAAGCTGTGGATATTGCTTTAGATAAAACTGAACTCACCCCAACAACGGAGATGCCAAAGGGTCTCCAGGTGTGTAAGGATACTGAGAAAGAAACTCAAAGTGAAAAGCCAGCTTTAAGTGAAGATATGGACTCTGGAACCATTGAAACCACTGTAGTAGAATCAACTGAGATTTTACCAACTGAAAGAAAGTCAGAGAGTCCAGAAGTTGCTGATCTCACTGACAGGGACCAGATCCCACTAACAAAGGAGTCTGACAGTCAGAGGTTACCTGTATCTCCAGAGGAGGTGACAGCAACAACAGAAATTATTGTTGCTACAGAAGGAAAGCTTTCACCACCCAAAAGAAAATCAAAAGGTCTTTCCACAGAGGAAAGTAGTATGGGTGTGTCTAAAACCAAGAAAGAATCTGAATCTGTGGATTCCAGTGAGCAAGATGAGAATGCTGCTTTGGAAAAAACTGAATTTGCCCCAACAAGGAAGACATTAAAGGCTCTTTTCAAGTCTAAGGATACTGAGAAGGAAACTTCTCTTGAACTTGCTGACAAAGACCAGATTCCACCAACAAAGGAACACATGGGTGACGTGTCATCATTGCCTTCCACAGATCCAACTGATGTTGTCGTTTTGGAAGAAACCTCTCCTATACAAACTGAAAGAAAGTCAGATGATGATGACATTCCCACAGCTCCTGAGACTGTCTTGACCCTTGAAAGACGTTCTGATGCAGAAACTGAATATACTAAGAAAGATCTTGACAGTGTGAAACCTGTCACACTTTTAGAGGCGTTCACTACACAGACTGAAATTACTACGGTGGAACTGATAAAGACCAAGAAAGAGTCTGACAGTCAGAGGTCACCTGCATCTCCAGAAGCAACCACAGCAACAGCAGAACTTACTGTTGAGAATACAGGAAAGCTTTCACCACTCAAAAGAAAGTCAAAAGGTTGTAAAGTTTCCTCAGAACTTCCTAGCATGGATTTGTCTGAGACCATGAAAGAATCTGAGTCTGTGGTTCCTAGCAGACAAGCTGAGGATACTGCTTTGGAAAAAAGTGACGTCACCCCAGTGAGTAAGACTTTGAAGAGTTTTGTGGAGTCTAAAGAAGTACAGAAAGAAACTCAAAGTAAAAGTTCACAGGTGGTCACTGAAATAACTAAAACTGTTGTGGTAGTGTCAACTGAAATTTCACCAAGTGAAGGAAAGCCAGAGAGTCCTGAGTTTTCGGTTAAGCTTGCTAACAAGGGCCAGATTCCACCAGCAAAGGAACATGAGAGTGAAATGTCATCATTGCCTTCCACAGAGCCAACTGATGTTGTTGCTTTGGGAGAAACCTCTCCTATACAAACTGAACGAAATTCAGACAATGTTGACATTCCCACAGCTCCTGAGACTATCTTGACCCTTGAAAGACATCCTGATGCAGAAATAGAATATACTAAGAAAGATCTTGACAGTGTGAAACCTGTCACACCTTTAGAGGCGTTCACTACGCAAACTGACATTGCTGCAGCAGAGCTGACAAAGATCAAGAAAGAGTCTGACAGTCAGAGATTACCTGCATCTCCAGAGGTGGCCACAGCAACAGCAGACATTACTGTTGAGAACACAGGAAAGCTTTCACCACCCAAAAGAAAGTCAAAGGGTCGTAAAGCTTCCTCAGAACTTCCTAGCCTTGACTTGTCTGAGAAAATGAAAGAATCTGAATCTCTGGTTAGTAGCAAGCAAGCTGAGGATATTGCTTTGGATAAAAGCGACCTCACTCCAGCAAGGAGGACATCCATGGATCTTGTGGAGTCAAAGGATACTAAGAAAGAAACTCAAAGTGAAACACCAGCTTCAAGTGAAGATGTGGACACAGCCACAGCTGAAACTGTTGCTGTAGGAATAACCAAAATTTCACCAAGTGAAGGAAAACCAGAGAGTCCTGAGGTTACTTTTCAGCTTGCTAACAAGGACCAGATTCCAACAACAAAGGAACATGAGAGTGAAATGTCATCATTGCCATCTACAGAGCCAACTGATGTTGTTGCTTTGGGAGAAACCTCTGCTGTACAAACTGAACGAAAGTCAGACAACGTTGACAATGCCACAGCTCCTGAGACTATCTTGACCCTTGAAAGACATCCTGATGTAGAAACTGAATACACTAAGAAAGATCTTGACAGCGGGAAACCTGTCACACCTTTAGAGGCGTTCACTACACAGACTGAAATTACTACGGTGGAGCTGATAAAGACCAAGAATGAGTCTGGCAGTCAGAGGTTACCTGCATCTCCAGGAGGAACCACAGCAACAGCAGAACTTACTGTTGAGAATACAGGAAAGCTTCCACCACCCAAAAGAAAGTCAAAAGGTCGTAAAGTTTCCTCAGAACTTCCTAGCATAGATTTGTCTGAGATCATGAAAAAATCTGAATCGGTGGTTCCCAGGAAGCAAGCTGGGGATATTGCGTTGGAAAAAAGTGACCTCACTCCAGCAAGGAGGACATCCATGGATCCTGTGGAGTCGAAGGATACTAAGAAAGAAACTGAAAGTGAAATGCCAGCTTCAAGTGAAGATGTGGACATAGCCACAGCTGAAACTGTTGCTGTAGGAATAACCGAATCTCCAGAAGCAACCACAGCAACAGCAGACATTACTGTTGAGAATACAGGAAAGCTTTCACCACCCAAAAGAAAGTCAAAGGGTCGTAAAGTTCCCTCAGAACTTTGTCTGTCAGAGACCATGAAAGAATCTGAATCTGTGGTTCCCAGCAGGCAAACTGAAAATACTTCTTTGGAGAAATCTGAAATCACTTCATCATTTCTTGTGGAGTTTAAAGAACCTGAGACAGCAATTCAAAGTGAAAAATCAGCTTTAAGTTCACAGCTGATCACTAAAGCAACTGAAACTGCTAATGTACAATCAACTAAGCTTTCCTCAAGTGACAGAAAATCACCAAAGAAACCCAAGGAAGAGTCTGACAGTCAGAGGTTACATGCATCTCCAGAGGTGGCCACGGCAACAAAAATTGCTGTGACAAAAGGAAAACTTTCCCCACCCAAAAGAAAGTCAAAGGGTCATAAAGTTTCCTCAGAACCTGCTAGCATGGATTTGTCTGAGATTTTAAAAGAACCTGAATCTGTGAGTCCCAGTGAGCAACAGGATTCTGCTATGGAAAAAACTGACCTCACTCCAGCAAGGAGGATATCAAAGGGTCTTGTGAAGTCTAAGGAAACAGAAAATGAAACTCAAAGTGAAAAGCCCACTTTAAGTTCACAGGTGATAACTAAACCAGCTGAAACTGATGTGATTAAGCCGTCTGCCACTTCGCAGACATTCGATGCCCCGAGTAGCACTGAGAGTCTGGTGAGTTCCATTTCAACACAGTCCCTGCCCCTTCCAGAAACGGCCTCACAGCAGACAGAAGGCCTGTGGACCACAACTCAGACCACTGGTGAGGGCATCCATCCAGTTGTCGAGCCTGTAATTTCACAGATTTCAGCTACATCCTGTAGACCTTCAGATTTACAAGGGCATAGAGACAGATCCCAAAAGGCCCCAGAAGAAACTATAGCCCAGTCTAGAGTAAGAGGCTCAGGCACAGTTCCAGAAACACAGCCATCTCCCACTTCTGACATTACAGATGCAACAAATATCACAGATTACATTAACAAATTATGGGATGACACACCAGAGATTCAGAAGAGATATTTGGTCATTGATCTGCCTGATGGAGCAGTACCTTGGACATCTGAAATAAAGCCATATCAGCTAGACACAAAAACTTCATCTGGAACTGATCCCACTACCTTTGCCACAGCAGCAGTGGAGCAGTCTTATGTGGCAGAGACAGAACTGGCAGAAACATCTCTTTCTCCATCTGAGAAAGAAATAATGAAACCGAGTGAAACTATAAGCCCACAGAAGCTTTCAGAAACACTGCAAGAAGAACCAAAAGAGGGTGTGCAACATGGTGGCGTACGAGACTTTCCAGACAGCATAGGTGAAAAGTCTGTTGAGACAGAGGACACTTACAAAGGGGGGGAGATGAGTGTGAAGACAACAATACACAAGTCTGAAATTATAAGTGTCACAATGAAAAAGGAGCCACAGATGCATATGGAACAGTTCAGTGGACAGTGTGAGACCGTACCAGAATGCAATGTTGAGACCAGCAGGGCAGAAATGCAGGAAAGCAGTGCTGTAGGAAAAGATATTGAGGCTGAGACTGACTCTGCTCAGCCAACGTCCGCTGCTTCTGTTGCGCCACCTCATGAGATAGAGAGGGAAGAAAAAAGTTCCTCTGAACAAGAAATGATGAAACTAATTGAAACTATGAGTCTGTTGCGGCTGACTGCACAGGAAACACCGCAGGAAAACCTCAAAGAGGCTTATAAAGTCCAGGCAGAGCACAGTGAAGTGCCCATGCCTGCCATTCAAGTTCCCCCAGAAAGCCAGGATGAGGCATCCGTCAATATATTCCAAAAGGTACCTGAAGAGCAAACTCTACAACCTTCTGTGCAACTCACGTCTCCTGTTCTCAAAGCACTGCCACAACATGAGGCTGAATTTATTGATATAAGCTTATATGAGCAAGATGCAGTAAAACCAGGCCAAACTAAGACACAGGTTGAGCTCATAAAAATCACAGAAGAGAAACCCAAGGTAGTCAAGGAACAAAGTGCCCAAGGACAGCATCCGACACTGACAGCACACGGCATGGAATCGACGTCTCTTGTTTCATTACAACCACATGAACCACATGAGATGTTTATAGAAATAACCTTCCCTGAGCAAAATGTAGTAACCCCGGGCCAAACTGAAGCTAGTGTGGAGCTCTTGAAAACTACTCATGACAGACCTACAGGGGTCAAGGAACATGGGGTACAGGAAGAGGACCTTAAAGTGTCAACAGATGGAATGGATGATGTACCCACAAACCTGTGTGATAAGCCTGTTACAGGGGATAAAATCCAAACGGAACCTGAAGTGCTTGTTTTACAGTTTGAAATACCAGCTGCTCATAAGGAGGATGAAAATACCGTTGTCAGGATAGCAAAAGAGCCAGGAACAAGTATCCAGAGTGAAAAAACACCAGAAAAGAAAGATGGGACTACAGCAAAGGTTCCAGTTAGAATGGATGTGCAAAAAATCAGCCCTGAATTGCAGAAGGCTCAACCTGCACTGCTGCAGCCAGGTGAAGCAGAGGCAGGATCTGCAGAAATAACTTTATCTGAGTGCGACACTGCAAGACCAGAAACAGTGATTGGGCTAGAGTTCTTGAATACCACACAGGACAGACCAGAGGAGGTCAGGAGTTATGACCTGAAAGAAGAGGTCTCCACAGCTGTTGTGTGTGATTCACCTCAAGGCCTGGATGAAAAATCTGTTACAGTGGAGAAAATTGAGGTAGAGACTGAGGTGCATGTTCTACAGCTGGATATACCAGCCAGTCATGAAAAGCATGACAAGATGTTTGTCATGACAGCAGCAGAGCCGAGAACAGATACAGCTGAAACAAGTATTCAGTGTGAAAGAGAAGCGGAAAAGAAAGGCAAAACTACAGATGAAATTCACCCTGAGGAGCCAAAAGTTGGAGTCGAGGAACAACAAGTCAGCACTGAACGACAAGAGGATGTGGCTCAGAGTGATTCTTCTCAACCTGCACTGCTGCAGTCAAGGAAAACAGAGATACCATCTACAGAAATAAACTTAACTGAGCCAGGCACTGCAAAACCAGAAGCAGTGATTGAACTAGAGCTCTTAAAAACCACACAGGATAGACTAGAAGAGGTCAAGGACTCCAACCTGAAAGAGGAGCCCTCCACAACAGATGTGCTGGATGAAAAGTATAAACAGGAGGTGGCCCTCAGTGACTCTACTCAACCTGTTTTTGCGAGTGTGCCAAGTAAAGCAGAGGCAGCATCTGCAGAAATAAGACTATCTGCTCCAGACACTGTAAAACAAGAAACAGTTACTGAGGAAGAGCTCTTGAAAACCACACAAGACAGACCAGAGGAGGTCAAGGGGTATGACCTGAAAGAAGAGGTCTCCACAACTGCTGTGCGCGATGCATCCCGAAGCCTGGATGAAAAATCTGCTACAGTGGAGAAAATAGAGGTAGAGACTGAGGTGCGTGTTCTACAGCTGGATATACCAGCCAGTCATGAAGAGCACGACAAGACATTTGCCAGGATGGCAATAGAGCCAAGAACAGATACAACAGGCATCTCGTGTGAAAGAGAAGCAGAAAAGAAAGACAAAACTACAGATGAAATTCACCCTGAGGAGCCAAAAGTTAGACTGGAGGTGCAACAAATCAGCACTGAAAGACAAGAGGATGTGACTAAAAGTGACTCTTCTCAACCTGCACTGCTGCAGCCAAGGGCAGCGGAGATAACATCTGCAGAAATAAGCTTAACTGAGCAGGACACTGTAAATCCAGAAGCAGTGATTGAACTAGAGCTTGTGAAAACCATGCGTGATAGACTCGAGGAGGTCAAGAGTTATGACCTGAAAGAAGAAGAGGTTTCCACAACTGTTGTGCGCGATGCATCCCGAAGCCTGGATGAAAAGTTGGTTACAGTGGAGAAAATCAAGGTGGAGCCTCAAGTGCGTGTTTTACAGCTGGATATACCAGCCAGTCATGAAGAGCACGACAAGACATTTGTCATGATAGCAACAGAGCCAAGAACAGATACAGCACAAACAAGTATCCAGTGTGAAAGAGAAGCAGAAAAGAAAGACAAAACTACAGGTGAAATTCACCCTGAGGAGCCTAAAGTTAGAGTGGAGGTGCAACAAATCAGCACTGAAAGACAAGAAGATGTGGCTCAGACTGACTCTCCTCAACCTGCACTGCTGCAGTCAAGAACATCTGCAGAAATAAGCTTATCTGAGCAGGACACTGTAAATCCAGAAGCAGTGATTGAACTAGAGCTTGTGAAAATTACACGAGAGAGAACTCAGGTGAGTAAAAAATCTGGGGTCCAAGAAGAGCACCCTGATGTGGATGATGCCCCCGCAAGCCGGGACAAAAAGGTTACTACACTGGTGAAACTCCAGGTTGAGCCTCAAGTATGCGTTTTACCAGCCAGTCATGAGGAGCATGAAAGAACATTTGTCTTGATGCCAAATGTGCCAAGAACAGATACGTCCCAAACAAGTATTCAGTGTGAAAGTGTACCTGTAAACAAAGACATGACTTCAGCTGAAAATGACTCAGAGGAAACTAAAACTAGAGTAGAGGTAGAACAAATCAGCACTAAAAGACAAGAGGGTGTGCCTCAGAGTGACTCTGCTCAACCTGCACCGCTGCAGCCACGTGAAGCAGAGACAACATCTGCAGAAATAAACTTATCTGAGCCAGGCGCTGTAAAATCAGAAGCAGTGATTGAGCTAGAGCTCTTGAAAAACACACAGGATAGACCTATGGTTACTAAAGAACTTTGGATCCAAGAAGAGCACTCTGTGTCAACACATGGAGTAGATGATGCACCCACAAGCTTGCATGAAAAGGTTATTACAGTGGAGAAAAGTGAGGTGGAGCCTTGGACACTTATTTTACCATCCAGTTATGATGAGCACAAAAAAGCGTCCGTCTTGGTAACAAATGTGCCAAGAACAGATACAACTGAAACACGTATCCAGTGTGAAATTGAACACGAAAACAAAGATGCGACTGCAACTGATGTTCGTCCCGAGGAGGCTAAAGTTAGAGTGGAGGTGCAGCAAATCAGCACTGACAGGCAAGAGGATGCAAGTCAGAGTGACTCTGCTCAACCTGCACCAAGGGAGGCAGACAGAACATCTGCAGAAATAAGCGTATCTGAGCAGGACACCGTAAAACCAAAAGCGGTGATTGAACTAGAGCTCTTGAAAACCACACAGGAAAGACCCGAGGAGGTCAAGGATTTCAGCCTCAAAGAAGAGGTCTCCACTCAAGATGTGCTTGATCCACTTCAAAGGTTGGATCAAAAGTCTGTTACAATGCAGAAGATCAGTATAGGGCCTGAATTGTCCATTTCAACACCAGATACACAGGCCACTACAGTCACATCTGTTGCACTAGCAGAGGTGCCAAGCACTGATAGAGATAAAACCGTTCAGTTTGAAAAAGCAACAAAAACCCACAAGCTTAGTTCTTCTGAAATTGAACCAGAGAAGACTGCAGCTGAGATGACTAAGGTGGATATTCAAGAAAGCTTTAATGAACTCCGATCAAAAGCCGCTGTGGTCCCTAAAGCCCAAGAGGAGAAGCACACAACAGATGCAATAAAGATGAAAGAACAAGACGTGGGGAAAAAGACAGCTCAGGAAGAGGGAAAAGAAAGGACCACCAGTGTAGAACTACCAGTCCAAATGAGCACAACAACCACAACCATCACCACCATCACCACCATCACCACCACTGAAATCACTGAAGTGGGCCTTCAGAGTGTTAAACTGCCACAGGTATGTTATAAGGTGCACTGATGTGTTTTCATATGATAAAATCCAGTCATGTGAATCTTAAACTCAGCATAGGCTGCATATAAAAGATGAACATATCCACTAGAAGCCAATGCAAAAGGGGTTTAGACCTGCATTCTTTCCAACGACCACCAGGGGGCAACCCATATGGTTACAAAAAGAAGTTTGGTTGTTTAAAAGCCTCTCACTAAATTGCACACCTTCGTTCTTGATCTGTGACCTCAGTAAACACTTTACTGATGAGTTAATGGCCTCAGTTCCTTGTTGCAGTTCTTATTTGACACAGGTGAGGGTTCATTTCGTGGAATACAGTACTAGCTGAGTAATACTTGCAGAAAACCAAGGAGGTCATAAGTGTGCACTCTCTATTATGCTCAGTTATCTGCACATACTCACTGCAATATATATCCTAGCACCATTTATTTATTTATTTTTTTCATTTTTCTCTCTCATATTAATATATATTTATATATATATTATTTTCTGTTATAACTTTGCATAATTATAGGACATCATCTTTTTACATATAGGTCTGTATATTTTCATTTTATTATCTTTCGTATCTATATATACCAATCAGGCAAAATGTTATGACCACCTGCCTAATATTATGTTGGTCCCCCTTTTGCTGCCCCACGTGCATCAGCAAGCCTTGGTCGCCCATAACCCAATTGCCGGTTCGGTGCATGTGCCGGCAACTGGGTGTATGTATAAACACTATACACCGATCAGGCATAACCTTATGACCACTGACAGGTGAAGAGAGTGTACCTAAGAGCCTGGGTCAGGGCATCTCCAAAACGGCAGCTCTTGTGGGGTGTTCTCAGTCTGCAGTGGTCAGCATCTATCAAAAGTGACCCAAGGAAGGAACAGCGGCGAACCGGCGACAGGGTCATAGGCGGCTGAGGCTCACTGATGCACGCTGGGCAACAAAAAGGGGACTAACACGATATTAGGCAGGCGGTCATAATGTTATGCCTGATTAGTGTATATCCATATATATAGGAACATTTGCAATGCAAGCAATTTCCCCCCGGGAGTAATAAGAGATTCTGATTCTGATTTGTGCATGAATCATTGATTCTTTAGAATTTATGTCATATCTTACAATTCTGTGGCAAACTGACAAATTTTAATTAGCATTACATGCAAAGGAAAGCACTTGGTCCTGAGATATTGATACCTGCCCTCCTGATGGTTTCAGGGCTTCAGGGTAGCAGTATTAGTTACCTCAAAGTAACAGTTGCTTAATTTGAAAATTATTATTCACATGGGATGAATTTGTTCCCCAAAGACAGACGGCGATTGTTTCTTAACTCACCAACCCAATATTCAGTTGTATTATTTTTTTGCTTCTTTTTTTTTTACATTAATCCCTGGTTTCATGTTCAGGAACCGGTGGTTCAGGTCTCATCAGCACTGGTTAAAGAACTCCATCTGAAAGATCAGGAAAAGCAAGCAGAAGCCAGTGACGTGACGACTGAGAAGACAGTACTGGAGTCACCAGAAGAACCATCCATTTTCACCGAGATACAGCTCCTCAAAGCAACGGGACCCAACTGGCAACTCACTGAGGTATCATAATTAGTCTCCGCCTTATGAAACTACCACTAGAAGTCACAGAAGTTGCAAGAGCTGAAAGGTGCTTGAATTTGACTTTGGAAAAGGTGGGGGAATCCATTTTCATGACACTTTACATAGCCAAGGTAGACCTTACACCATAGAGAGAATCCCAGCAATTTGCCACATGACTTCAAAAGGAAGAGGAAAAACTTCCTCCACATTTCTTATATAGGCCCTAAATTAACAAACAGTAGCAAAGTTTGCACTTCAACACATCATATTCTAGTTCTAAAACTGCATTTTGAGTCTCCTGGCTCTGACATGTCTTTGTGTCTGAAGGGCAAACCACTAGAGGATGCTCCAGAGGCTCTGCTTACATCCACCAGTGACATGGATGGTCAGCTAAGCAGGCTAGTATCTAAACTCTTGAACTGCAAGAACCACCCAGCAGAGCTGAACCCAACAGCCATGGCCCGGCAGGTGGAGGAGGCTCAGGTGAGATTATGCTGCATGACTCACTAGAAGAGCATTAATGATTTATAGAAGTTCTGGATTTGTTCATATGTGTGGAGTTGGATGGCAGGTTGACAAAACTTAGGTGATGATGCCAAAGTCCCTCCAGAGTATGGCATGTGTAATGGATTTCTTTACTATTGTTTTCCAAGGGTTATAATAAAATAAACACTTTTTCCAAAACACTTGTGCAATAGGTCCTTATGGTTGCAACTGTCCAACAATAAGGACTTATACCTTATAACAATGAACGCAGGTTCACAGAGGATCAGATAAGGTCACTACAAACATTACATTTTCACTGAAAAGTCAACCTTTGAGTAATATTGTGTGTACTCTCACCTGCTGCGTACAGGAGTGCAGAGAGGTTGCCCTGGCCCAGGTGGCGTTGCTCTCACACTTGAGAGGGCCTGATGCTGAGAACAGAGAAGCTCTGGAGCATCTGGAGGACCAGTGGAGCACTGCTGCCCAGGATGCAGCTACCGTCATTCAGAGTAAAGAGGCTCAGCTGCAGCTGGTGACAGATTACTGCACACAGATCCAAACAGCCAAGACCATAGTGGACAGACAGACAGCAGAACTGGATGCTGTGCAAGCGTGAGTCTCCATCCCATGGTTGTAATTTAATCTCTGAATCTTACACCTTATATTTTAAGATACTATAATGTAATGTATCCACATCATCTTTATCTGTAAAACTAATTGAGATACATCCTTTTTGTTTTTCTTTCAGGTCCCCTCAGGACAGCAGCTCAAAGGACACAGAGCGACTAGGCTCCTTACAGAGGAGTATGGAGGAGAACAGGACAGTGCTTGGGGAGCTGCTTGTGACCTATACTAAGTTGTGTCCCCACCTTAGACGGTGTGAGCGAGCAACTGCAGCGATTGAGCAGAAGACTCTACAAGAGAGGTGGAGAGCCCTGGAAAGAACTGTGCAGAGCTCTCTTCATCACAGAAAAGCCCACTCTCACCTGACCAGTGGTCTTCTGTCAGAGTTATCAGGTCTGCTGGAACACTTGGAAATGATCGATAAAGACCTTGAAGCCAAGTCTCCACCAGTTACGCAGTGGAATTGCAAGAAGGCACAGCAGCTGATGGAGGCGAATGCTGAGGTTAAAGCAGCCCAGCAGCAATACCTCCATTTACAGCAGCTGTCAGAAGGGCTCAGCCCACACTGGGAGATGGAGACAAAGGAGATCCAACGGGGACTCCAAGGAGCCAAAGACAAAATTTCTCACACAGCGGAACTTGTGTCCACTCAAACCCTGAACAGCAGCAATCCCATCATGGAGAAAATTATCACAGTGATGAGGGATGGTCTGGCATGGGCCAAGCAGACAGAGCGTGATATTGA
Source organism: Etroplus canarensis (assembly GCA_015106775.1). NCBI lineage: Eukaryota > Metazoa > Chordata > Actinopteri > Cichliformes > Cichlidae > Etroplus > Etroplus canarensis. The sequence continues at coordinate 35,574 of VUQH01090427.1, read as the reverse complement.
GGGCAGGAGGAAGAGAGTGGCACTTCTCCCTGAGGAGGTTCACAGGCAGCTCAGGGATCTGAAGAAGCTGCAGTCTGAGGTGATGGCTAAACAAGGCCAACTGGAGTCACTGGTGGAGGACGTGACTGAGCTCCTTCCACAGCTGGACCAGGCTGAAGAGGTGCCTATGGTACACACTCTGCTGAAATGTCTTGAAGAACTCGAAAAGTCCACCACCGAGAAGCTGTCCAAGGCTGTGAAAGATGTGGAGTCAGGACTGCAGACCAGAGAAAAATTATCTGAGCAGATTGCCGATCTAGACTCCTGGGTTGTGGCTCATCTGCAGAGAGAGGCCTCAAGGGGCCCGGACAGTGAGCTCAAGAGCCCCGTCGAACTTGATCGCAGAGCTCGCCAGATTCAAGAAACCCTGGCCGAGGCTGAGAAGCAGGAAGCTGTCTGCGAGGCTCTTCTAATGAATAGCAAAGATATTGCCTCTGAACTCAGCATCACAGAGAACTGTCAGCTTTTTGACAAGCTTATTAACCTCCAAGAGAATATCAGAGCCATCAGCACCTATGAGAAAAATAACAAAAAGAAGATGAATGAACTCATCCAGACTTTGGATTCAAGCAAGAAAAACCTGGACACTGTTGAAAAAAGCTTAAGGCAGATGTTAGTGGATCTAAGCAGATACAGGTTCCCCATCACAAGAGAGTCTCTGCAAGCTGTGGAGCCTTTCAAGCACATGATTTTGGAACACAAGTCACAGGTTGACCTCCTGCAACCCTGGATTCCAAAGGAAAAAACAAGAGAACTGTACTCTATCATCTCTGAGCTTCATGTCAAAATGGGTACCCTAGAAATGAAAGCCAGTGACCATGAGAGGTACCTGAACATGAGACAGTGCGTGGAAGACCTTAGGGAGAACTTTCGGGAGCGGATTCACCAGACCAAAGACGATGGCAGCGACGTGGAGGAAAAGTACAAAGTCTGTCAGAGCCTTCTTGTTGAGTTTCACCTGATGAAGGGATTGTGTGAAGATGCTCGCTCCAAACTTCAGATGATCTCTGCTGACCTCTACCCTTCACAGCTCACTGCAGAGCAACAGAGGCTTAAGCAAAATGAGGAGAGCCTTAACACCGGGGAGATGTCACTCTGTAACAATCTCAGCATTATTGAGTGGAACGTGCTGAACAAACTGGACCTTGAATCGGAGAAGAGAGCCACTCGGACCTTCCTCGTGAGGACCCAGAAAGAGCTTGAGAAGATCCCTGTGGTGGAGCCAAACGAAACAACAATTAACAGAGAATACCAGAGAATTGTGTCTTTGAAAAAGACTGTGGAGTCAAGAATGAGCGCACTGGGGGTTCTGCAGCAAAAGAAGGGAAAGAAGCAAAGAAGTGGATCTCAAGACTTGATAGACTTGAAGAACGCAATCCTCTGTCAGTGTGACTCACACATGGCAAGTTGTGTTGTTTATTTCTGTTTTTGTTTTCAAGTGCTTTTATTCATTTGTGATGAGTTCAGTCAATCAATGGAGGATTTGAAAGTAGATTTATCATATATTTCCAGCCAAGTAAGCCTCAACAAAGCAAGGATCTTATAAAGAAATAATCTGCCAATTTATTTATTGGCATCATTATCTGTCAGCAGGGATAAACCAGCCACAGGGGCCCACAAGCCAGTGTAGTCCTAGTGCCGGTCCCAAGCCCGGGTAAATGGTGAGGGTTGCGTCAGGAAGGGCATCCAGCGTAAAACTTTGCCAAATCAAATATGCGGATTCATAACACGACTTCCATACCGGATCAGTCGCGGCCCGGGTTAACAACGACAACGACCACCTCCGGTGCCGTTAGCCAACAGGGTGTCGGAGGAAACTATGCTACTGTTGGCCGAAGGCCAAGGAAGGGGAGAGGGGGAAGATTGATGGATGTAGTGAAGGAGGACATGCAGAGGGTTGGTGTGAGGGAAGAGGATGCAAGGGATAGGGTGAGATGGATTCTTCTGAAAGAAGAAGAAGAAGGTGTGTCAACTCCCTTTTTTAAGAAGGGGGACCAGTGGGTGTGTTCCAACTTCAGGGGATCATGCTCCTCAGCTTCCTGAGAAGTCTATGAAAGGGTGGAAGAGGAAAGTCCATCCCTCAGTTGACAACCATGCACACAAGCAATGGAATTAAAATACATTTACAAAAACATTTAGAGAATAAATGAAAAGTTTTACAGTGTGAATTTGAAAGAATTTTTTGTGTTTTTGTTTCTTTTATACATTTTAGGAGAACATCACTCAGGCCAGGGAGTCACTGAGAAGCTACAGCTGTTCTGTTAAACAGGCAGTACAGTTTCTGAGGGACATCGAGGTCTCTCTGCTGCCGCTGCAGGGCTCAGCCGGGCTCTGTGGTGACAGAGTGGAGGAGACCCAGCAGGCTCTGGCCTCACTGCAGCAGCAGTTCCAAACCCACGTGGAGCAGCTCCAAAACCAGGCTGCTCTGCATCCTTACCTGTCCCCACAGAGGGTGGAGCAGCTCCAGGAGAATGTTCTGAGCCAACTCCTGGTGAGGATGTCCACTCTTCAAGCAAAGGGCCACGTGCGGCTGGATTGTCTCAGCAGGTAGCCAGCTCACCGACGAACGTCAGATGCGTCTTCTCAAGGAGACGTTTTTGGTAGAAGTTGTGCAACGACCTCTAATTAGTCGCTTTCCGTAGTTCAGTTTACTAACAGTCATGAAACTCACCAGAGAAACCTATTACCAGGTGGATACTGAAGAACCTACCAGTGACGTTAAACTGCGCGGCCATTTCTTCAGAATTCATTGTGCATATGAGCGGAGAAACATCTTCCTTTTATCTGACAAGTGAAAAGCTCAACGTGTTTGTCTTTCAGGTGTGCTGAGCAGCACAGAAATTACACCAAGTGCCTAGATGAAACCATGCAGAGTGTGAAGAGTGCAGAGCACCAGCTTTTACAGCTTGTCTCTCAGAAAGTCACCTGCCTCGCTGACTGCACTGACCAGGAGGCAAACCTTAGGGTGCGTATAAAGGGCTGTCGATGCTCACACGGATAAAAGTTTGTCGAAAACTGATGCACGGAAACACAGTGAATTTTTACCGACACTTTTGTTCAGGCTCTCGCGGAAGAGATGGAGGCTCTTCTGAGACATCTGGAGGAGCTGAAGGAGTGGTGTCCGGAGCAGAGCTGTCGTGGAGGCAGGGAGACCGCCGTGACTTCTGTCTGGAGATGGCTATCAAGATTACATCGCTGCGCTCAGGAGCTCACGACTCGCAGCAAGCAGAGGATTGCAGAATGGCGTGACATCACAAATAGCGTAAGTTTCATTTGACGTGTGTTTTGGACAGTTTGGTGCTTCGTGTCACTTGTGGTTATAGAAGGGTGGTGCATGCTTAGCCGAGCAAATTTCACCTGATTTATTTACATTCGTGTAGGCAAACATGAGGCAAAGCATGCAGGTGCTTGATGCTGGATAAATGTCCTAATGTGTGTCCAAAGGTGGAGGAGGCCTCTGTGTTACTGCAGCAGGTGGAGGCAGAGCTTCCCGACGGCTCCAGGGTGACAGAATCTACTGAAGAGCTTCAGGACGTGCTGCAGTCCTGGGAGCAGTACCAGGACAGGCTGGACTGTGAACACCGAGCCCTGTCTGCGCTGGAGCTGCGCACTGCCAGGCTGTTGGGTGTCCCTGCCCACCTGGAGGAGGCTCCTCCCATTCCACTCTGTCAGCAGCTACAGACGATGCAGGGCCGATATGAAAAGTAAGACGCTGTTTGATGTACAGTTCATAACTCTTTTACTTTTTTCCGTCTCCCTTTAGATGTTGATGTACTTTAATTGGAGCTAAAATATTCATAAATTTGCATTTTTAATTTCTACTCGGATTTATTGAATCAGGGAATTATCACCATCCAAAGACTGGGAAAGGCCTGACTTAGAACTTACATCTCGGCTCTGGAAGAACGCCACTGGGAAGTCCTCTTAAATAAGACGATTTCATATCTATTTCACATAGTGTGCTTGAGAAAGAAAGGAAAGAAGAGTATATATGGTTGAGAAGGTATTTTCATATAAATTTTCACTCCTCTCTTCAGTCACATCCACTGTATCAACGAAAGTGTTGGGCCACACCCCTTAATCACTGAATTCAGGTGTTTCATGGGAAAAGTTTAGGGAAGCGCACAAAGCAAGGCACATGAAGATATGGTTGGAGTAGTTTTGGTGTGGAAGAACTTGACTGGCCCACACAGAGCCCTGACCTCAACCCCATCCGATACCTTTGGGGTGAACTAGAATGAAGATTGTGAGGCAGTCCCTGTTATCCAACACTGCTGCCTGATCTCACTAGTGTTCTTCTAGATAAATGGGCAAAAGTTCCCACAGGCACACTCCAAAATCTTGTAGAAAGCCTTTCCAGAAGAGTGGAAGCTGTTATAGCTGCAAAGGGGGGGACCAACTCCTTAATGCCTATGAATTTAGAATGGGGTGTCATAAAAGCTCCTGTAGGTGTGTCATAATTACTGCTGTTGTAATTGTTGTTTTTCTTCAAAACCAATGCTAGCTTACCGCCACACAAACACTATGCGTTGCTAAGCAATCGGTTGAAAGTGGGTCAAACATAGACTGCAGTGGGTCTCTAAGGTCATGCCAACTTACACTTGGCGCGAGGCCCCGTGTGCTCTAGTGAGTATTGCATCTTTTTCTCAGTGCTCCCGCCTTCGTGGATATTAGTTGGGAAACTACAAAGTTGCTCGTTTAGTGTTTAAATGGCTGGATTTTTGTGTTTGTGTGTCTTCTCAGCGTGAAGCAGAGGAGCAGCGAGGGTTTGCAGGCAGCCAGACAGGAGCTGGAGGTAAGAGAAAAGGTTCGAGAGGAGCTGCAGGCTGTCCAGGGTTGGCTGAAGGCTGCTGATGGTCTTCTGTCAGAGATGAAGCAGAGAGGCAGCAGCACACACGAGCTACAGGTGGGACTCTCAAGTTATCGTCAAACGTGGTTTCATCACTGTTTGCATTTTTTTTAACTTTTAGACTTTTTATTGTGAGTCATGTCCCAAAGACACAAAGAACTTCACTCCTTTTCTGATACGTTGGTTTTTGTATTTGGTCATCCCACATTTATCTCATTTTTAGCTTATCTGGCTAATGGACCAATGAACTAAAAAGCTGAGGTGAAACGTCCGTCTTCTGTCCAGAGTTCACAAGAGATGCTACTCCTCCTAGAGTTTTGGTCAGACTTTAGTGAAACTTGCACATAATGGTCATCGAATGAGTCTTCACTCAAATTGTGCTCACGGTTAAAGTCAGCGTCGCATTTGTCTTTCAGTGGTCACTTTTTGTTTTTCACAAGAATCGCTACTCCTCAGATAGTATTGGTCAGAATTGAATCAAAATTGCATGCAGTGATGATCTAACAGGTCTTCACCCAAACTGTACTCAAGGTGAAGATCACATTTGTCATTTTATGTGCACTTTTCCATTTTCACAAGAATAGCTGTTCCTACCCTAATACTGGCTAGAGTTTAATAAAACTTGCACATTTGTATCATCTATGTAATGGGTCTTCACCCAAATTTTGCTCCAAGCAAAGGTCTCTGCCACCTTCATCATTTTTCTATTTTTGCAAGAATCACTATTCCTTCTAGAGTGCAGTCAGACTCTAGTGAAACTTGCAAACAATGATCACCTAATGGCTATTCAACCAAAAGTTTAAGTTCAAGGTCTTTTTTGCCTTTTGATGGGGACTTGTTTTGTTAATTTTCACAAGAATTGCTACTCCCACAGTATTCGATTTTAGTGAAATTTCCACAAAATGATCATCTAGTGAGACTTCACCCAAATTACACTCAAGATTAAGGCCATTGTCGCATTTGTGATTTTACAGGCACATTTTTCTTTTCACAAGAATCGTTACGCCTTCTTGAGTTTTGGCTGACATTAGTTTAACTTGAACATAATGATCATCTTATGGCTAGTCACCCAAATTATGCTCAAAGTTTGGTTCAAGTACAAATTTGTCACTTTTCCATTTTTAGTGTAAGCCAAGCTAGGTTAGGGACGATCAAGAACTGGGGTCGTTGCCCTGGATATAAATGATCGTGAGCCTCATTGACTTCTCAGTAGATTTTAATTCATATTAGGTTGTGCGATACAGCCAGGCAAAACCTGTACCATCTTTCTGTACTTCACACATTACAATAATCTGTGAACTGTGAGGGATCGTTAGCCTGGATGAGCTACGATCCCAAAATTCTGGTCTGTGTTTTTTTGTATGTTTAAAAGAGAATACAGCTGGATTGATTAAACCAGCCCCAAGTTCACATTATGCCATTGCAGAGAAACTAAAACAATACTGAATTTAAATATTTCTCATTAGGAAAGCCCTTCCTCTGGTCCACTGATGGACCTCTGGGTGTCTCCAGGTCCCACTTTTGGATTATCTAAACACAGATCAGAGTGTGCAGAGTTTCTCTCTCCGTCCTGGCCAGTGGAGTGGAAATAATGAGTCTCTAATGAGACAGGACAGTTTCATCATCTGAACTGAAACACAATGATGCGTTTGTGCTCAGTGTAACCATAGCTATTTTTATAAAGACACACTGATTTTCACACTGAGCTAGAAAAGTTGCGCTCACTGGCGTATCAACAGCTGCACACTGAAAATGAAGTGTACGCATTACTCTGAATCTTCCGAACTCTTGTTTTGTCCTAAGAAATCCAGGAATTAATCAGCAGGGCCTCTCTGATCCTAATAAATGTAGAGTGCAAGCAGCTTCGTGGCTGCGCAGTTCAAGAGTTCAGTAGATATGAAATCTCTGAATCTAACCGTTGGCTCGGCTTCGGGCCCGAAGGCGGTTTGCTCCTCACTTCCATGAACGCACCAACTTCCAGAATCGCTCTGCTCTTTGTCCTGAAACCTGAGCAGAGGCCAACATCTCATCCACTCCAGCTTTCTATCCTCACACACATTTTTCCCTTCCCCTCGCGGAGTCTGTGTTTCTGAAAGACCCCCTTTCCATCAACCAACGGTTCCCCCATCGCTCCCAACACCCTCGCCCCTCCTCTTGTACCAGACACCTTTTGTTCTGTGTTGAAAGTGGATCTTCCAGGTGGCCGTTGTAGCCAAGTCATTTCATGGGCACACACAAAGACACGCACATTTCTACTGCTGCACTTGTGAGGGCACTCACCGACATACATCAGTATATTTTTCCTCGCCCCTAACCCCAGCGTGACCCTAATTGCAAACTTCGCTCTAAAGCCAAATCCTATCCTTTAAACGGCCTTTCTGAGAGCAAGGGGTAGACAAAATGTTTTCACCTTATAAACTGTGCATATTCCCTTAAATCATAATAAAAAGTCACCACTTTCCTTACATACACAGATTTGGCAAGGAGGTCCCCCTCTTTGTTAAAACGTCTGAATGCTCTACATCTCTCAGAGAGTTACAGAATGACTTCTTCTTCCATTTCTCAAAACACAAATCGGTCCTTACAAAGATAGCTACAGAGAACACACACAAACACACACACACACACACACACACTCACGCAGTTCACGCTCTTCGTCTCCTGCTCTCTCATGCAAAGAAACTGTCTCTACATACCCTCTCTTCCTCCTTTCCTTTGTATCTCTCTCTCTCTCTCTCTCTCTCACACACACACACATACACGCTCAGTTTCCCATAGTGATATCAAGATGCACCTCCCTGTATAGCAGACCATCGGACGCTTTCTGACCCAGGTAGTCTCCTCTGTGTTGTTTCTCACATTTTGAAAGATTCTCTGATCTTTGTGTACGTTTTTGCGCGGCAGCATCATGACGAGTCCACGTTTAACTGTTGCGGAAATGAAGGACTTTCAAGAGGTAGGCTCTGTTTGATGACAGCACAACAGGAGGCAGCGAGAGGACGGCTTGACAAAGAGCTGAAAGCTTACAAGGAGCTTCTTTAGTCAGAGTTGAAGAAAAGATTGAGATTTTATTTCAAAATAAGACTTCTGCTGTGTGTAAAAAAATAAATAAATAAATGAAGCACAAACTCTGTAGCCCTCTTGACAGAAATATTGCTGATGTTGCTGAGAGAGTGAAGTGTCAGTGTTTTCTAACTATCTGCTTACAGGTGTTTTTTTTTCTTTGGCGCTGAGTAAAATGAGCCAAACTAAATATTTGGTTATGAAGAGTCATCAAGAAAATTCATTAATATTACTGTTCTTATTGTTGCTTTTTCCATTCCAATACACTCTTAAATACACTTATTACTTTTTATTAGTATTGTTAAATTTTTGGATGTTCCTTTATCTTCTAGATTTTCTCTCTGTGTGGTTTCAGGAGCTCTACAGCCAGCTGTGTTCGCAGAAGTCTTTGCTGCATTGCATCATGGAGAGGCTGAAGATGAAATACTCAGACATGTACACTCTGGTCCCGGTCGAGATCGACGGCCAGCTGCAGGACGTCACAAAGTCACTGCAAGAAGTGGAAGCAAAGGTGCACAAAGCTTTAATTTGGCTGCTTCAAGCTGAGGACTTTATTGGGCGTGAGCCCTGAGAACCAATAAGTATTTATTACGTATTACGGTGATTTGAAAAAGAAAAAATTTACAAACCCTGTGCAGTCCTGTGAAAAACTAAGTACACCCCATGACTTAACTTTTGATTGCTTTGCTGTTAGGTTTGTGGGGTCTGTGTCTAAATCCCTTTTTAAATCTTTTGCCATCATGTTTTAATACACAGCAGAGGCAACTGTCATTATATATTTAACCAAAAAAAGAAGCCAAACTGGAAGAAACCACATGTGAAAAACTAAGTACTCCACATGATTCCATAGCTTGCAGAAACACCTACAGCCGCAGTAACTTTCTGTACGACTTCATCAGTCTCTCACAACACTGCGCAGGAATTTTGGCCTACTCTTCTTTACAACATAGCTTTAGTTTATCGAGGTTTGTGAGCACTGGTTTATGCACAGCTCCCATCACAGCATTTCAGTTGGGTTGAGGTCTGGGCTTTGACTGGCCCATTCTTTTCTAGAGTTGCCGCTATGCTTGTTGTATGACCAAATTTCAGAGGCACTTTAACTGTTAGGCACACGGCCTTACATTTGACTCAAGAATGCTTTGGCATACAAAGGAGGTCATGTTTGGCTTAGTGACTGTAAGGTGCCCAGGTCCCATGGCTGCAAAACAAGTCCAAATCATCACCCCTCCACCACCGTGCTGACAGCTGGTATGAGGTGTTTGGTGTTCGCAAAAATGTGACGCTGTGCATTATGGCCAAACATCCCCGCTTTGGTCTCTTCCACCCAAAAGACATTGTTCCAGAAGTCTTGTTGTTTGTTCAAATGCAACTTTGCCAATCTAAGCCGTGCTGCCGAGGAGGCTTTCTTCTGGCAACCCTTCCAACCGTCTTTTTTCAGTCTTTTTCTACTTGTACTGTCACAAACTTTAACATTTAACATGCTAACTGAGGCCTGTAGAGTCTAAGATGTAGTTCTTGGGCTTTTTATATTTTGTCTGAGCACTGCACAGTCTGACCTTGGGGTGAATTTACTGGGACATTAACTCCTGGGAGGATTGTGGCATTGTGTTAGCACACAACTGAATGCTCCAGAGTGTCAAAACTTCTGCTTTTATAGCGGTGCTCATACTCGCTGCCAATCAGTTAATCAATTAATTTTGATTAGCAGCACCTGGCAGCTATTTATCCTCTTAATCCCTATGGAAATAGTAGTTTTTACAGGGCTCCATAGAGTCCTGTGAAAACGTTCTTTTTCAGATAAATGTAGACATGAGTAAAAAAGCCAGCTGATAAATAAATGCCTGGAATGTTGAATAAAATCAAGATTTATGTATTTCTGGCTCAAAAACCTTTTTTCCTTTATTCCCGATTGGTCCATCAGGTGGGAGAGGCGATCGAGAGCAGCGGTCCTGTTAACAGGTTAGGCGCAAGGCTGTCAGACATTGAGGCTGGCCTGAGATCAGTTCAGAAGAGACTGGAGCAGAGGAGCCCTACTGTGATTGAAGCAAAGTTCACTCAGAAGGTGGGTAGTGGCGAGGAGGTGACCCTTCATGAATATTACAACTTTGTCTTCTTAAAGAGAATAGAGTAAAATACTTACTAAGTAGCCTCTAAGAGGATGAGAGAAACAGAGCAGCATCACCAGGGTCCACTGTAACATTTTCCCCTGCTGGCCAGTAGATCAGACTGCTGTCAAAGCCTGGCACCAGCCTTCCAGGCACTGCTTCCCTGTAACTCATCAAAACCAGGCAGCAGGGTGGAAAAGCAGCAGGCTTGTATTTCTTTGAGGGGTGAACAATATAAAGTGATTGTGAAGGATCTATTTTCAGCACAGAGTGCATTTGGTCTTAAAAAAATCAAATGTCTTCTATTCCTTGACCATTATGGCAGACTACAATTAAAAAATGTATCCTGCTAATGCAGCTTCCGTATGTGAACCTCAAGCTAATCATTAAAGGGGGCCTAATGTCCTTTTCTTCATGTCCTCTGATATATATTTTTAAATATTGTGGCTGCTCACATGGCAGGCGTGGATTTTCATATTAAAAATGGCCAGAGTTTCAATAATGAAGTCAGGGTATGTCCAAGTAATCCCAAGACTGGTCTAAATGCTTGGTTTCAGGTAGTTTTTTCCACTCTTGGCTCTCTATGATGTCATTGAGAGAGGATACCCCAAATATGGTAATCTAATTCACAACTCTGAATCACACAAAGCTGCTTTAGCAGAGTCCAACAATAAAAATATGGAGCAAAAACTGGCAAGAATATACCCCTTTTAAATGTGTGATTCATATTTTGGCTAATCACATTTAACCTTACACATAAAACTTGTAAAAATATATACTGTTTAACAACTAAAGCCCGTTTTGGTCTCCTTTATTCTGATGTGGCTTCCACTAAAGTACAACGTTGCGTCTCAGTGTGTAAATACAGTATATCGCCAATAAATCTTCACTTGTATGTGTATTCAGCGCGCATGGGATGAGCTGGATGTGTGGCACTCGTGTCTGGCAGCGCTGGAAGTGGACTTGCAAGACTTGGAGAAGCCTGAGGAGGTGCTGATCCTCACAGAAAGACTGGTGGAGGTTCAGCAGCTTCACGCCCTGCTGGCCAAACAGGCAGAGCAGAGGACCACCCTGATCAGCAAGGTGAGAAAAGCCTCAGTCCAGACTTCTAGGTGGGCTCCCCACACCCCAGCCAGAGTGTTGTCCGTACATTGTCTAGTAAAGCAATACAGCACCTTGTATTTTCGCCGAGGGGTCACTGCAGCAGATTAATATGCATCGGTGGTTTGGCAGAGGTTTTTATGCTGGATGCCTCCACAGCGAGAGGGGCTTGTGACCCCACCGGGAATCGAACCAGGGACGTTTGGCTTGAAAGGCAAACTTGTAAACCACTACACTACAGGAACTCACATGAATAAAGCAACAGTACTTTTAGCAAATGTATTCAATTCTTTGGCCATGCCATAACATGACGGTGTTATTTTCAAACAGGCACAAAATTGGTTTTTTTTGCCTCTTAACCACATGGGGGCAGTCTTGGTGAACTACCCCCATGTGGTTAGCAGGTTTTGAATTCATACAAACCCTCCCTTTATTGTGCAGACTCACCACAGGGCACCGGGCACCCCCGAGTGAAGACTAGATCTATAGTCCGTTGCTTGAGTGTAGAGGCAACCATCCTGTTTGAGCCACGTTCACAAAGATATGAGCCCCGTCATACGCTGCTGTGAAGTTCATCACGACAGTGAAGTCCTCGCAACTGGATGGACCTCAAAACTGATTTACCAATGCACCCTGTATAATGATAAAATGCATTATCATTACCACTGTTATTTTTCGGGGTGCCAAAAGGAAATTTAAGTGTACTTGAGCAGCACTAAAAAGGGTGTAAAGTTGCCAGTGTTTAAGTTCCCCACAGTGCTGTTTCTAAAGTGGTCTAAAGCTTGTTAGTGGTTTAATCTTTATGATTTCCTGCAAAGTTGTATTGTTTGTTAATTGAGTTGGTGTCAAATACCAAACATGTAATGACTTTAAACTGCCCAGCTCAGAAGTGTAAATGTCATTAGTGCGTTTCCTCATCTGCCATTCCTGTGTTATTTGTAGATTCCTGCAGCCTTGGAAGGTATTTAACTAAAACTATCTGAGTTAGTGTCTCCGTTATGTTATCGTCATACGCCTTTTAAGTTTAAGACTGTCTTTGCTTTCCATTGTTTAGAGATGTCCCTGTCCCTACATGTAATTCACTAAGATTTTAAAGTATTTGGGCTTGTTTTAGATTCACACGTGGCTTCAGGAGCATCAAGAGATGATCAAAAGCTCTAAGAAATGGATGTCTGAGGCTCAGTCGTGGCTTGCTGCTCCTTGCACCTACACCACGGCTAAATGTTTGAGCAGCCACGTTCACGCCCTGCAGGTCAGAACGCCGTCCGCACTACAATGTGGCGATTGTCGATTGAGAAAATATCTTTTTTTTAAATGGGTCTGGGGGAAAAAAAAAAAAAATCGCACACTTCTTTGCCAAAATACAAAAATATCCTCTTCGTCTTGTGGCGCAGGTGGTGTTGGATGATTCGGCCCAGATCCGAACCACGCTGCAGGGCTTCAGCTCGGTCCTGAAGGAAATGTCGCAGGTATGCGACGTCGCGGCTCTCCAGGAACAGCTGGTCGAAGCAGATCGCCAAGTGGCCAGCGTTCAAGACAGCTTCACGGCTCCTCTGTCCCAGCTGGAGCACGCTGCTGCTGTGAGAGTTTATTTATCTCTTCAGTAGACATTACCCACATGATGTTCCTCTGTCAGTCTGCTCATCAGCTGCTAGATTACTCTGCTTTATTCCTCAATTTCTAGGAGGTGGAGGCCATCGAGAGTGAAGTCAAGCGGATGGAGAATGATGTGGCTGAGATCAAGGCCATGCTGACTTCTCCAGAGGCTTTCCCCAACCCCAGAGAGGACGGCTTCAAGGTGAGATCTGCCGAAAGTTTTTCTATTGTTCATTTTAAACTGGATCACCATGGAATAACCGCCTGTATAGTGACAGGCTGGAACAGCTGGTCCATTTGGCAATGCAGAAATATAAAAGAATATAGCTTTCAGATCGGCAGATGGCATCGGCAGTGATGTGGATTCTGCGTTGTTCTGTTGTGGTGAAAAGAGAGCAAGCGTGAAAGTGAAGCCGTTGGCTTATCGGTCGATCTACCTTTCTGTTATGGTGACGAGCTCTGGGCAGCGGCCAAAAAGAACAAGACTCTGAACAAAAGCAGGAGAAATGAGTTTCTTCTGAAGGGTGCCTGGGACCTAGCCTTAGAGATAGGGAGAGGAGCTCAGTCATTCAGCGGGAGCTCAGAGTAGGGCCAGATGAGGTGGTTCAGGTATCTAATTCAGATGCCTTCCTGGTGGGGTGTTTTGGCTGTGTCCTCCTGGGAGGACATGCTGCAGAGATGACAGCTCTCAGCTGGCTTGGGAGTGCCTTGGTGTCCCTCAGAGCTGGAGAAGCTGGTGAAGGTGGCGTCTGTAGTTAGACTGCTAGCCCCAAGAACCAGATTCAGATAAGTGGTGATGGATGGATGGATGGATGGATGGATGGATGGATGGATGGATGGATGGATGGATGGATGGATGGATGGATGGATGGAACCATTTTCTGATTTTTCTAAATCTTCCTCTACGTTCACAGGAGATCGAGACGAGGATCCATTCAATGAGGAGAACAGTAGCTGAGATCCAGAAATGTAAGCCGGGCCTTTGTCTTCCAGAGAAGGCTGAAGAGACTCTTACTGTCTTCACTGTCGTGGACCAGCTCCAGACTCTGCTGCTGGAACTAGAGAAGGTCAGTCAATCTGTCAATCCGACAGTGAGTCAGATATTTAAACTACATGAGGCTTTAACTGGTTCTTCTGCTTCACTCTTTTGTTTTTTTTTTAGAAGGTCCCTGCTCTATTCATCCAGCAGCCTCCAACTCCCACCCAAGCCAAAGGAGAGCCACTCAAACAGACCACCCCTCAACCTGAGAAATCCACATCTGAAGAGGCTGAGGTGAGCTTGGGCCAACAAAAATGAAGACTGGGGAGTTTTAAATGTTGTCAGCGTGGACGGAGAAATGGTAAATCCGGGATTTGTAACGTGTAAAAAAAGAAAGAAGAAGAAACAATCCTTTATTCGTCCCCGCAGCGGGGGACATTTCAAATCCTCCACTCTGTTTTTTATGTTGTGAAGTTTTGAATTGCACACACATGCACAAACAAACTCAGCAGACATGCACGGAGAGGTGACAGAGCGACGACGGCAGCCCATGAAGGCGCCAGGGGAGAGATGTCGGGGGGGGGTTGGTTGGTGCCTTGCTCAAGGGCACCTCGGCAGTGCTCAGGGGGGTGAACTGTCACCTCTCCAGCTTACAGTTCATCCTCCATACATAGTGGTCCATATGGGCCTTGAACAAGCGCTCGGCAAGTTTTTCATTGTTCCGGCTTCTCCAGGCGCTCTGGGTGAGTCTTGAACCAGCTTCCCCTCGGTGACTCCCAACGGGCTGAGCCACTGCCACCCAAAAACACAAAAAAAAAGAGAAAAAAACGTGCAGTTCTGTCTTTGAATTCATGTAATTCGAGTCCATTACAGCGTGCCGTTCATTATGTGCAGCCCTAAAGCTGGTGGTAGCACTTCCTGTTGTGACACAGTGGTTTTCTGTGGTGTTTGGCTAGCTGTTTTGTTTAGCCTGATAACCTGCATAATTCTCTAATCTCGCGTGTGCCTCTCTCTGCTCTCCTTTCTGTCTTCTCTGTTCCCTCACCCCCAACCTGTCGAGGCAGATGGCTGCCCCTCCCTGAGCCTGGTTCTGCCGGAGGTTTCTTCCTGTTAAAAGGGAGTTTTTCCTTCCCACCGTTGCCAAGTGCTTGCTCATAGGGGATCATCGGATTGTTGGGGTTTTCCTTTTAACACTGTAGTATCTTTACCCTACAGTGTGAAGTGCCTCGAGGCGACTTTTGTTGTGAATTGGCGCTATATAAATGAAATTGAATTGAATTGAATTGAATTAAAGACATTGTGTGAAGAAAGCAAGTAACATTCAATTTACCAAAATGTGTGCTTTGTGCTTTATTTCAGAAGGAGGACCAGGGCCAGATCAGAATTGCCCGTGTTGAGGAGGACGTACTAAAGAGATCTGGAGCTGCATTGCTGACTGTGACGCAGTCCTCACCTGAACAGAGACAGTCCTGGACACCTGATAGCGCTCAGGTAAGAACACCAGGGAGCCGTTCTTCTCTCACAGAACACAAAGAATGAGTTTATGTTCTCACTGTTCACATTAAATAAGCAGCTATTCATTATTAAAGCTCTGAAATGACAAAAGCTGCTGTAGGTTGGTCAACTTAAAGTGTGAAATGATTGGTACTCACTTGCATGCATACCCAATCCTACGTTGTTAACAGTTGTTATAAAATTCCAGAAATGTTGCGTTCCTTTGCATGATTAATACTACTAATTTGTCTCCCAGAAATGTCTTTTTGTGTTCAGTATGTACTGTTAGAAGTGCTGGTGCTGGCACAATTGTGCACCCGTGAGCGGAAAGATACATTAAATTGACTTTTTTCCTCAAACATCAGGTATTTCTGGAAAGAAACTGAACACTTAACGTACTAATTGTGTTACCTCAGTTAGTGACTCAACACTATATGGACAAACGTTTTGGGCCACCTACAGGTGATCTATATACATTAATGTGGCCTTGGTCCTCCCTTGGCAGCTATAACAGCGTGCACTCTTCTGGGAAGGATTTCTGAAAGATTTTGAAGTGTTTCTGTAGGATTTTTTTGTCTGTTCATCCAGTAGAGCATTTGTGAGGTCAGACACTGATGTTGGATAAAGAGGGCCTGGCTTGCAATCTCCGTTCTAGTTCATCTCAAAGGTGGTTGATGGGGTTGAGGTCTGGGTTCTGTGTGGGCCAGTCAAGTTCTTCCGCCTCAGACTCATTCAACCATGCCTAAATGGACCTTGCTTTGTGCACTGAAGCACAGTCATGCTGGAACAGAAAAAAAAAAAAAAAAACTCTTCCCCAAACTGTTTCCACGAAGTTGTCCAAGCATTAAGATTTCCCTTCGCTGGAACTGAGGGGCCAGAAAAATAACCCCATAGTATTATCTCGCCTTCACCAAAATTTACATTTGGCAAAGTATAGTCAGGCAGATAATGTTCTGTTGGCATTTCCACAACTCTGACTCATACGTTGGGCTGCCAGATAAAAAAACGTGATTCATCACTACACACGACACATTTCCACTGCTCCAGAGTCCAGTGGCAACATGCTTTATGCCACTCCATCGGACACTTGGCATTGTGCTTGGTGACGTAAGGCTAGCATGAAGCACAGTTTTTGAGCCGATGCCAATGCCAGAGGAGGTTTGGAACTCTGCAGGTATCGAGTCTGCAGAGTGCTAGTGACTTTTACACACTATGCACCTCTGCACTCAGCAAGCGTCCTCTGCAACTTTACGCGCTCGGTCTGCCACTTCAGTACTGAGTTGCTGCGATTCGGAAATTTCACAGACTGACGTCTTGCATGACAGTGCCGCACTCGAATTCAGTGAGCTCTAAAGAACGACCCGTTCTTTCCCAGATGTTCGTAAAGGCAGACTGCATGGCTCGATCTTTTACACCTGTGGCAATGGTACTGAATGAAACCCCTGAAAGCAAAGGCGGGGGAGAGGGGGAAGCATGTTAGGAGACAGAAAGAGAGAAGGAAAGGCAGGAGGGTGGAGGTGGGAGTAGGGACTCATGGATGTAGCGAAGGAGGACACGCAGAGGGTTGGTGTGAGGGAAGAGGATGGAAGGGGTAGTGGTGAGATGGACGCAGATGGTGGCGACCCCTAATGGGTGCAGCCGAAAGGAAAAAGACTGAATGATTAAGAGGTGTGGCCCAAAACTTTTGTCCATACAGCGTGTTTTCACAGTTGACAAGCTGCGCTTAAACCCAGAGAAAATCAGTTTAAGAACATTTATACAAAACGGCGAGATATATAGAACCTTTGGTTTGATGGAATATTACTTTTATGGGCGTTCTAAGTTTTGGTATTTTATATAGTACAATTTTTTAGAGCAATTAAGTATGTATGTGAGGTGAAACACTCTGAGGCATTGCCAGGAAGGTTAAAAAAGAAAGCAGTAAAAACTGTTTATTGGCCTTTAAAAAGTCTAACTTTCCCCCTAAAAACCATCAAAAGCCAACATTGGCCAGCCTAGCTTTTTGACCAGCCCCGCCCCCCCATGTGACCCTGCACATAAGCGTGTTTCCGTGTCAGCAGCGGGAGCATCAAGGCGTGCTCCGGGCTGAAGAAGCCACAGAAAAAACAGGCATTGAGGAACAGAGAGTGGAAGAAGGTGGAGGAGGTGTTTTTTGGTGGCTCTGGGATGCTTTCCTGGGCTCTTCGCCAAAGGTAAAGATGACGCTGTGGAAAACCCTTTCATTTGTGTTCTCTCTCTCTGTCCCTCAGTCATTTCCCTCAAATCTCTCTCCCACCCACCCCCCCTCCCGCCCTTGTGGAGTTCTTTGTGACCCAACGTCAGCCACAATGAGTTCCACGGCGAGTTGTGGAAGAAATTACAGGGAATTAAGTGAAACTCTTGAAACTGATGGCACACCTGAGTCCCCATGATTAATCCTGACATCACAATTCCAAACGATCCAGTTGCAGTGAAAGCATTCGTAACGGCCGTATGAATAATCACCGACCTCCTCTGACCTGGGTCACTCCGCCCTCCACTGTCGGCACTGTCCCTTCACCTTCCTCACCCCTACTACCACCACCCTCCCCCACTCATGATATTAAGCCCTTTCCTTGTCCTTAAGGCATCTCCAGCCACTGCTGCAGATTTCAGTTCCCTCTTTCCTTCTTCCACCCTACTCCACGCCTGTGTCTACATTTAGTTCTTCCTCTGTGAAGCAGTATCAGTCAGGACGCCATGTAGATGAATGAATTCCTTTTGCTCGTGAAAGGCTGCCAACCATGTTTAACATTTTGGCCTGCTTGGTTGTATAGAAGCTCATAACATTTGTCACTGTTGGTGTCAGGAGGCTGTGGCTGTTTTCTCAGAAGAGACTGAAGCTGCCACGGGACGAAGCAGCGAACAGCCCGCAGAAGACAAAAAGGTAACTGAACTTCCCATCGGTGAATCTGAAAAGCATTTCCTGGGCTTACGCATTGTTGATTTCAATCATATACGTATGGCACGCACTCACCGGCCACTTTAATAGGTGCGTATTTGCTACTACCTGATTGGACACCCTTTTGCCTTAATTTTTTTGTGGCATCGATGCAACGAGTTGCTGGAAGCATTCAGGCATTTTCTGAAATATTGGCACGATGGCATC
This sequence comes from Etroplus canarensis, assembly GCA_015106775.1. Classification (NCBI taxonomy): domain Eukaryota; kingdom Metazoa; phylum Chordata; class Actinopteri; order Cichliformes; family Cichlidae; genus Etroplus; species Etroplus canarensis. The sequence goes on along the minus strand of VUQH01090427.1, from coordinate 17,221 downwards.
GGTGACAGATTTGAGCTTGGCGACGTGGCCGTATCCTGCTGGAAGCAGCCATCAGAAGATGGTCATACAGGCATGAACATGCGCAGCAAAAATAATGCGGTTTGAACAATGCCCAAGTGGTACTAAGGGGTCCAAAGTGTGCCAAGAAAATATCCCCCGTAGCGTTACACCACCTCCACCAGCCTGAGGCGCTGACACAAGCTGGGAAGATCCTGAATGAACCCGAATGTCACACAGTGTCCTCGCAGCGTAGCGGTTTACATATTTGCCTTACAAGCAAAAGGTCCCCGATTTGATTCCAGGTGGGGACACAAGCCCCTCTCGCCATGGAGGGTTGCGTCAGGAAGGGCATCAGGCACCAACAGCCACATTCGAAGTCACTTAAATCTCCTTTCTTCTCCATTCTGATGTTTGAACTTCAGCAGGTCGCCTTGGCCATGTCTACATGCCTCAATGCAATGAGTTGCTGCCATCTGATTGGCTGCCTGGATATTTATGCTAATGAGCAGTTGAACAGGTATACCTAAATAGGTGGCCAGCGAGTGTATTCTGAGAATAATAAAAATCTAGAGAATCTGCTAATTTAATCTAAATTCAACAGAGCCTTTGCTTTGTACTCTCAGGTTCTGACTGTGTTAACTGAGTGATTTTCATTTTAAACTGCTCGCACCTTTCAGTCATTGTACAAAGATTTGTGAAAATTACATTACATTATGTAACATTTTCTTATTACCAGAAAATACATTTTAATAAGACAAAATGTGCACTTTTTTCCAATCTTTGCTTTTGTCTTTCTTGCTTTTTAAAAAGAAGACTTTGTAATTACATTTACAAATGTCATTTGCCGTGTTGCTGTTTTTCTATCTCTTAGTCATATGGAATACGGATATGACACGTATTGCACAGGAACAAAAACTGTGTTGCGTAGCATTATTGGTGGGAGGTTTTATGGGCAAAAATCAACAAAAAATAACAAACATGACCCATTGAATTGGATTCACAATACAGCGGGTTGTACTAGCTAACATAACAAAAAAAACACCCCTAACATTAGGTTACATGCTTCCTTAACAGTGTATGAGTAACTGTGTGATACCTTAGCCTGTGGTAACCTTGTAGACTAAATGACCAATGTATGTAACTGACTGACCTGAGTGATTTTCTAACCCTGATCATGTTTCTTCAGGATGTTGAGGGCCCCACTGACACCACAGAAACAAGTCCATCTGAAGCTTTATCAAAACCGCTGGGCACAGTCACAACTCAGTCACTGCCTGAGAGCATGGTAAACACAGCCTCGACCGTAAATGTCTCCAAATCCAGCTCTGGGTCACAGCAGAAATGTGTAGTCTCCTAGATGTAGTACTTGTAGAACTTGATCTTTTGTTGTCTTATCAATGCAAGCCTAGAACTGTTTCTAGAGTTGTGTGCAACATCTCCAAACAACTCCTCAAAGCAAGCCTAGATTCCACTGCTTGAATAGATCTCAAGCCTCTTTTCCAAAAACCAAACCTAGAGCATCCATCATCTTCTAGAAATAGTGTGTGTCCTAGATTTAAAGACCTGCCGGCATTCTCTATATACCATCCTAAATCTTCCAACTTCTTCTGGATCAAGTCTTAAAACCTCTAGAATCCTCTGGAATGATTCCTGGAGCTCCAACTTCTTCCTGTTTCCCCTCAAACTACTGCCTCCATCAAATCACAAACCAATCTCAAACCTATTTCTTCAAATGAAATCTCAATTTTTGGTTTCTTGAGTCACGACAAGAGCTCTTCCAAATACCTCCATAACAAAGTCTGCTCCCTGTCTGGAGCTACATATTTAGAACTCTGTTTTTCTAGTACACCAAAGGTTTTTTTGTTTAATACAAAGGATCACAGAGATTTCAAGACTTCTAAACATATTTTCTCACGGACTCCTGCAAAGGTCCTTAAGGTTGACCCCCTAAAGTCCTTCTAGACTGGAGGCTTTGCCATCGTCTTTTGCACAAAATTTGATGACTGCCTTTTTGAGATGGCTGTAGTCCCTGAAATAAGGTCTAGAACACCCATGCATCTAGAAACCACTTAGATCTTCCAACTTTTTTAGACCAACTCTTAATTTCAACCCCCCTTTTCGAAAGTTTTAGAACAATCCCTAAAACTTGCCTCTGTCTTTCTAGAACATTTTTCTTCCACACTCCAAACTCAGAACTCATGTCTTCTCGTAGAAATAAGCCTAGACCACTCATTCTTCTAGCACCAGCTGAAGAGCTGCAGATGTCTCATGTTAAACCCTCAGTGCATTTACATGGCAGATGATTACCGAACAGTGTGGATGTATTGTTTACCTTTGAATCCTTTGGTGTCTTACTGCCCTGCAGAAATCAAGAGCAGGAAAGAACTGAGTGATGAAACCAAAGCAGATGTTTGAAAAATATGTACTTTTCAAGTTTACTTTTGTGCTTAGATGAAGGATTACTGAGTTTGCAGAGAAATCTGCCTATTCTGTGACAAGTCTACACCACTGAGATGTGGTTCAAGATGACACGGCACATTATCCGCTGCAAAAGAGAAGTGGTTAGCAGGGTGATGGTTACAATTCTACCAAAAGAACTGAAAGTAGGCTGATGGTTTAGTATGTGTGGTGGATGTACTGTTAACAATATGTATTAAGCCTATGCATGGACCTTTATTCTGATGGATTAGTACCTTTTCTAAAAGCAGAAACAAAGTGTATCAGTAGACATATTTTGTGAGCCGTGTTTTATGATGTGTCACGTAGGGAATGGTGATTTAAAATGTTAAACTTGTTGATTGTCGACTTTTCTTTTGCTGTCTGGGCTCATTTACCAGCAAATGCAGAGCATATGTTAAAATAAAGATCTGTCTGGCTGCTTTCTATGCATCTATTTGTATTTCCATAAGCTGGGGTATGCTGTTTACAGACTTGATTGACTCAGTCGCCGCCTTGCAGCCGGAGAGTGTGGATAAAGATTCATTATCGGTCTTTAAAATGTAGCTTTTATACTTAAGAAAATGACCTTTTTGAAATGACTGTTGGCCATGGAAATGCACTGATTTGACACGATTGCTGATTAACAGACAGCTGTGCACAGGTGAAAACTTTTCAAACCCCCATAAAGTGGTTATTTCTACCTTATTTTATGTAAGCATTTATTACACAAGCCCCAAAGAATGGAATATTCTGTTACAGTAGTTTTTTATGATTAAAAACAGAATAAAAGATTTAAAAAAAAAATGAAAAGCTACCACTTTCAGAGATGCAAGGTTTTCACCTGAAAGCGGCAGACATCTTACATCACCTGGCATGTGCTGTACTACGTATGTTTCCTTCATGTTTTATTTCCTTTCTGTCTGCATATCCAAAAAGGTGCACAAATACAAATAAACCCGCAACAGTGATCCACTCCTCCGCCTCTCTTTTTCTGTGTCAGGAGCTCATGAATGGACAGAGGGGGGCTTGCATGGAGGGGGGGGATGACAGCCACCCAGAGGGGATGAAGCCATATACAGTATATACAGAGCACACAGAACACCTGCACATTACTCATTCATGCTGAAACAATATTTAGATGCCTTGCTAGCTCTCTTAAGAGAACGTGGTGATTTAGACAGTGATACCTGATGAGTGGAGTCCGGCTTTTTCACGTTAACATCTTGACATCTGCTACAAACAGAATCAGCACTGACTGCCACACAGCTCCTAAAACAAGAGAAAGATCAGAGAAGCTAGAAGAGGCTAAGGAGCCTCCGCTGTGCCCCGTATTTGCATTTAGACCGCAGAACAACGATGAAGTCGCTAATCCATATCACCGTCCAGCTCCAGCATGGTGCGCACCTCAAGCGCCGTCCGCAGGCTAAAATTCTAACCATGCAAAAGCAGATGAGACAGCGGGAACTGGTTGCAGATAAACACAGAGGACAAACGAGGGACTGGACAGAGAAATCTTTGCTTATTTACAAAAATAGCACCTACTTGTTGGTTAACATCTGGACTGACGTGATCTTTGGCGTGAAGTTTGCACCATTTACTCACATTGCTGTATTGTTGCATTTATCTTGAGTGGATTTTTATTTACATTTGTGAATTGCTATTTTTGTAAACATCAGATATTCACAGCAAGAAACTGAACACTTAACATACTAATGTTGTTACCTCAGTTTAATCACTTACACAGCGTATACAAAAGTATTGAGCCACCTGGCCATTAATATGGAGTTGGTCCCCTCTTTGCAGCTATAACAGGTTCCACTCTCCTAGTGAGTCTGTGGGAATTTTTTCCCATTCATCCAGGAGAGCATTTGTGAGGTCAGACACTGATGTTGCACGACAGGGCCCAGTTTACAATCTCCGTTCACCCAAAGGTGGTTGATGGGGTTGAGGTCAGGGCTCTGTGCAGGCCTGTCAAGTTATTCCGCACCAGACTCATGCCTTTCTGAACTTTGCTTTGTGCACTTGGGTAAAGTCATGGTGGAACAGAGAAGGCCCTTCTTCATACTGCTCCCACAAAACTGGAAGCATAGATTTGTCCAGAATGTCTTGGTGAGCTGAGGCGTCAAAGCATTCACTTTCACTGGAGCCCAGGGGCCCAGGCCAACCCTAGAAAAACAACCTCAGAGCATCATCCCTCCTACATCAAACTTTACAGTTGGCACAGTGCAGTCAGGCAGGTAATGTTCTCCTGGCATTTGCTAAAGCCAGACTCATCCAGCAGACCAGCAGATAAAGAAGCATGATTCCTTACTCCACAGAACATGCTTCCAGTGCTTCAGAGTCCAGTGGCACCACGCTTTACGCCACTCCATCTTGGAAATGTAAGGCTTGCATGCAGCTGGTCAGCCGTGAAGCTCTCGGCACACAGTTGCTGTACTGATGTCAATGCCAGAGGAGGTTTGGAACGCTGCGGTTACTGAGTCAGCAGAGCACCGTCGACTTTTACTCACTATGAATCCCAGCGCTCACCGAACCAGCTCAGTCTGCCGCTTTGTGACGGCGCTGCTGTCGTTCCTAAACACTTCAGCTTTGCAATAATACCACCTACAGTTGATGGTGGAACATCTCGGAGGGAATTCACTGAGCTCTTTAGAGCTGCACGGCTAGGTGCTTGATTTTATACACCTGTGGCAATGGCGCTGAATGAAACACTTAGGGGTTTGGCCCAGTACTTGGATCCATTTAGTGTATACTTGATGTTTAACTTTGAATGGGTAAAAAGCCCTCTAAAATTACTTAACTTGTGCAAAACAAAAGTGAGACACACCACACCAGTGCTCTGTACTCGCTGATATCAAAGGCTGGTGAACGGTCGAGCAGGGTGATTGATTCTGACATTCAAAGCAACTCTGTTGACTCTTGGTGTTCACCTCCTGCTAAGGCTGCTTCGATTTCTCAGTAGTTCCTTCTCAACTGTGTGCACAGAGATCAGGCGTGAAAGGAAATCATTCAGTCATTTTAGGCATTAGTTTAAACTTGCCCTGTAAAAAGTGATAACATTTAACCCCTACAAAGGAAGAGAGGGTTACTAACAGGACAACAAAGTAGAACCACAGATCGTCTGCTGGACAGCTACAAACTGCACTGACAGGTTATGGAGGAAGTACGAGGCTGTCAGAGTCTGTGTTTAGCGCTTACTCAGCTTACCTGTCCTGAGTCAGCTCCACCCCTGTTGCCTAAGGGGCTCTTTTCTTTCCGCGCCGCTGTCATTCTGTCACTAGAGCCAAGCCACAGCTCCAGGAAGTGGTTTTTCACAGGCGGGTGGAGCACAGCTAGTGAACGAAAGAGAAGGGAGTGAAAGGGAGCAAGGGTAAGAGAGATAACCAGGCGGGAGGAACGTTAACTGGATGTGCTAGCGACAGAAATATTTGTTTAAACCAGGATTACGGGCAGAAACTTGAGGCTGCGGCTGGATCAGCCAGCTGTCACTCCTCCCCTCTGCACCTGCCGATCTGGAGCAGAGAGGCTCAGCAGAGTGTGTTGTGTTTGTGTGCCAGGAACCTGAGGAGCCTCAGCAGGCCGGGTGCCGGCCTGGGCCCCGCCCCGGTGAAGGCGTCCTCCATGTGTGCCTGGAGAGGGTTTGCCAGCTGGAGCGGTGGCTGCGGGAATCCCAGAGGAGCCTTCTAGGTGCCGGGGCTGCCGGTACGCAAACCATGCAGCACAGCGTGGAGCAACAACTGCTCACCTGCCAGGTAGGCTCCACCCACCAGGAGACCAGACCACTCCCAGGAATCACAAGTTTAAACTGGGCTGATTGTGGTTAGATGCCTTTACAAGCTCATGTTATATATAAAGACGGTTTTTAACTTATTTGAAACATGATGGACATCAAAGGCATCATATACATGTAATTTGATGTATTTACTTCTTCTTGATCAGTGTTTGCATTCCGTTTGTTTTTTATCTTTTATCTTTCTTCTTATTGAAGGACTCAGGAAGTCTTTAAAGAGGTTGCACACAAACAACAGACAAATGCTATTGACAAAAACTTTAACCCCAACATATGTGGCTATCCTTTGCCCTTACAGTCACCAATCAATTCCAAACAGGCTTTTGAGTAATTTAAAAATCGCGGTAGCTTTAATCTAAATCAGGAAGCTCTTTCTAGGAAACGATGCCCTAGGTCACTGCTCCCTAAAATATCCCTTTTTCCATCGCTGTTCAGTTAAAGTGCTGCCTGAGATTGTTTCACATAATTGTTTTTAAAGGCCTCAAATAGTAAAACCTTTGCATCAGAGATATTTGAGCATAGCTAAATTTTAACTTATAGTAATCTTGTTGTGCACAGCTTGGAAAGTTCTGCTGTGACTCATCCCATTTTGTATGAAAAATTGTATTTTATATTTTAAAAAAACACTTGCAGGCATACCTCCTTGTTTGGTAGTTACATGGATGGAGGTAAAAACAGAATCTCAAACTAAATCAGTGAAGGAGGCTCAGTCCACTGTTGGCCTGGGTGGTTGATGAGCAGTTAGATCTAGGACATACAGTCATGTGAAAAAGACAGTTTTCACAGTGAGTTGCCTTTAGCAGCAATGACAAAGTAATCATTTTCTGTGTGACTTTAACAGTCTCTCATATTGTCACTGAAGAATTTTTTTTGCCCACTCTTCTTTACAGCGTTGCTTCAGCTCACTGAGGTTTGCAGGCACCCGCTTTCCTAAGGTCCCATCTCAGCATTTCAGTCGGGTTGAGGTCTGGGCTTCGACTGGGCCATTCTTTTCTAGTGTTGCCTCTCTGCTTGTTGCATGACCCAATTTCAGAGGTACTTTAACCGTTAGGCACATGGCCTTACATTTGACTCAAGAATGCTTTGGCATACAGGGGAGGTCATGTTTGGCTCAATGACTGTAAGGTGCCCAGGTCCCATGGCCGCAAAACAAGTCCAAATCATCACCCCTCCACCACCGTGCTTGAGAGTGAGTTGATGTGTTGTGTTTGTGTTGATGTGCTGTATTTGTTTTTTGCCAAACGTGGCATTGTGCATTATGGCCAAACATCTCTGGTCTCATATGTCCAAAGGACATTGATGGAGAAATCTTGTGGTTTGTTCAGATGTAACCCTTAGGAAGATCGTGGCGTTGTGTCGGCGCACACCTAAATGCTCCAGACCAGCAAACTGCCAAAACTTGTGCTTTTAAAGAAGCAGTCGCACTTGCTGATGATTTATCGATTAACCAACTGCATTTGATCAGCAGCGCCTGGCTGCTACTTACCCTTTTAAGTTCAGTGGAAGCACTGAGGGTGTACTTAATTTTTTTCACGGGACCAGATGGAATCCGGTGAAAACTTTCCTTTTCACGTGACTGTACAAAAAAAACCCAAATGAATACATTAAAACTGTCTTGTGTAGTGGTTCCTGTGCTCAGTGGTCAAAACTTTTGATGTAGCAATGCTCGGAGAGTGAAAGCTGTATATGTGCACAGACTGGCTGTTTCAAGATTTGAATCACATGTCACCTGTTTGCTTTCACTATCTCAGTGCTGATAACTCTATAAGGCCCATAATGGCTACATTGTAAACTCCTGTCATACTATTATTTTTATTGGGTGTGAGTGTGCTTCCTTGTTGTTGAGCAGGATAAACATTGCCACATCGCAATCCTCCTGCAGCCAGTTTAGTTTTTAGACGGTGTAATGCTTACACCTAAATTTGAGATGGAATGATGAAAACATGGAGACTGAAAATGTTACAGGTTGGTATTTAAAACGATGTAACTGCAATTTACTTGTATACAGTAAGTAAAGATTGAGAAAAAACACTATTTAAAGTGCAGAGTTCAGACTCCATAAACTTAAAGCTATTTAGTGGCTGTATAAACAAGGCAATGCTTTTCTTGGCAGAGATGAACCTTTACCATTAGTGTAATATTTGTACCAGTCTCTTAATACTTTAGCTTTTAGACAGTTTGCCATGGGAAGGCATCTGTTATCCATCTGTCCATCCAGAATTCACAAGAATCACTACTTCCCTACAGCAGTAGTCAGACTTTTATCACACTTACACATAATTATCACATAAAATGTATTAACCTAAACTGTACTAAAAATCAAAGTCAGCATCACAGTTGTCCTTTTACGGGCACTTTTCCATTTTCACAAGAATCGCTACTCCCCCAAGAGGATCGGTCAGATTTTACTGAAACCTCCATCTAATGATCACCTAATGGAATTTCACCCAACCTGTGCTCAAAACTGAAGATCAGTGTTGCATTTGTTGTTTTACAGGCAATTTTCTAGTTTCAAAATAATCACTACTCCTCCAAGAGTATTAGTCAGATTTGAGTGAAACTCGCACCTAATGATCACCTAATGGGTCTTCACAATAAGTATGCTCAAGGTCAACATCATAGCTGTCAATTTGCAGGTTTTCTTCCATTTTCACAGTGGTCACTACTCCTGCTAGAGTATTGTTCAGATTTTAGCCGAACTTGCATACAATGATCGCTTAACCCTGGTACTGCCAGCTATATGGCCAGCTAGACGACCGGCAGTGAATGAAAGCACCAGAAGTGATCAATTTTATAGACAACTGGCAGTACACGAAACTTATCTGTGACACTGATATACTGAGGTCCTGCAGTACTAGGATTAATGGGTCTTTGCTATAATTGTGGTAAAAGTCAAGATTTTACCAGCTCTGTAGCATTTTCACAAGAGTCGCTACTCCTCCTACCATATTTGTTGAATTTTAGTGAAACTAGAACAAACTAATCACATAATGGCTCTTTACAGAAACTATTCTCAAGGTCACGGACACATTTGTCATTTTACAGACACTTTTCCATTTTCACAAGAATCCCTACTCATCCTAGAGCATTGGTCTGGATTGTAATATTCATAAGCTGAGTGCTTTCATATGCCCATCTGCCATCTGTACGTAAATGCCATCATTAGGTTTATTTGTGGTATAACAATGTCTTAAGTTAGGTTTGTCCTGGATATGACTACTCGCAATCCTCCTTTGTCTTCGCAGTGGATTTCAGTTTTGTGCAATACAGCCAAAGAATGGCAAGAAAAGTCGTCATTTTCCAAGAATCTGTAAATTGTGTTGGATAATGAGCTACTATGTCATTGACGTTGTTGTTTATCATAGCAATTTATCTCTCTTCCCCTTGAGCTTTTGGTCACTTGCAGTATTTCATCTCACTTTGTGATATTTGCCTGTGAAAAAAAGCATAACCGAGTTTTCTTTACCAACGTTACCCCCTTGTTTTGCCAAAAAAAAGCTGTAGATATGTGTGACTTCTTCCAATTTCCTAGCCTGAGGCCTCAAGTAAGCTGAGAAGGTGTTTTGTAACATGATATGTGGCAGAAATTGTATTCCCCCGCATGCCTCTGCGTGCTGTATATTACTGCCCCTTCCTTGTTCTCCGAACAGAACATTTCATATGAGTCTCACTGAGCACAGTTCATTAACTGTTACCTTCTTTGGTGTTATTACCTCTGAGGACGGCTTTATGTCTGCTTGGTGAGCACAGACTGTTCGTTCAAGCCTGGTGAGCAAAGTGAAAGAAAGACGTTCAGGCGCGGTAAGCCTAACCATACTGTTACCGGCAGCCATGCAAACCCTTAGAAAGATCAGCTGCACCTGCTGTCTCGCTCTTCTGGTCACAGCGTCACGTCATATATGACTGGCTCTCTCCTTCTTTACTGCCTCTGCAGCTATAAACACATACCATAAAACTAATCCAGAGGTGCAGAGTTCACAGACGTGCCACTATGTGCCAGCTACTGTGTGGCTATAGAGGCGGTGGCCAAGTTAAAAAGAGAATCCACATGTCAGAAACTGACTCGTCAGGTGTTTGGCTGTAGTTTGAATCTCTGAGTGACACCTGATTGCCAAACAAACGGGCAGCAGAGCACCATTTTACATCAAATTCAATGCAAAACCATTTTTAAATTATATTTTTGAAACAAAAATACTGCAGACTTCATATATAGCTGTGTGTAGGAGGAAACCTCCATCAGGGTAGAAATTAGGTTTTCTGTTAAGAGATTCAGTCTGTGGTATAATATAATAGCTTTCAGTAAAATCGTGCCCTAACAGGCTCCAGCATCGTCTTTATTCAAGGCTTTGACAGGTCTTTTCCTCCCGGGATGCACTCCCTGCTGACCCTGAGCGTAACTTGAGCCTCCGCTGAACTTTCCGAAGTTAAACACATCCCACGCTCACGCGTCACTTTCGAATGAAGCTTTGTGTGCAAACAAACAGCCACTGATGAGATGTTCCCTCCTATTCAAATTTGCTGAAGAGCCTCGTTCGCAGAGACGCCTCATCCAGAGCCCACTTCTAGCTCTGACATCACGTGCATGTGCTGCTCTATTCAAAGCTGAGCTCCAGCGCCGAGTCTGTTTTAATTGTTGGTTTTGATACCATGGTGACACAAAGGGAGGAGGAGGAGGTGAGTTAATAAAGGAGTAAAAACAACAAAAGTAGAAATAAAAGAAAACAGGGGTGTGTCCAGCAGGTGGACAAAAGCATCCAAGGTCAACTTTCAAACGATGAAACCCTGGCTGGTGACAATGCTAGAGGCGAACCTATTGGTGTAGAAAGTATGGTCTCAAGGACAGTGACTCTAACCCTAGGAGCCCTTGAACTTTCACCTTATTTTGTTATTTTAGCCTAATCATGGCCTCCTTCACTTACATCGGCATTTCTCTGGACCTCACACTGAGAGTTTTGGTGACCAGCTACCAAATGCAAGGTCAACACTTGGAATCAACTCCAGATCCTTCATCTGCTTAATGTGTCATGAAATCATGAGGAAACACGCCTCACCTGGCCACGAAACCGCTTGTCAGTCAATTGTCCCTTTACTTTTGAGCCTCGTAAAACGAGGGACTACGCATAAAAACCGATGTGGTTCCTACACAGTTAATGACATTTTTTTCCTCGAGCCCTTTAAATTACAGCTGAAATTCTGCATTTCTATCGCATTTCGACTGTTTCATCTAAAATCCACGGTGGCGGTGTACAGAAGCAAACTTAGGACCAAAAAAAGAAGAAAAAAAAAAGAAAATAGAGCCATTGTCCCAAAATGTATGGACCAGGAGACAGGCGCTAAAAAGTGAGATCAATTTTAACCTTTTATGAAGCAGAATTGTTAAGGTGTAAACACCAAAAGGAATCGAAGCCTTCATCAGAGTGCAAGGTCTGGAAGAAACGTAAAGATCTGTAAAAGAAAAACTGTGGGAGGGAGGTGGAGAGCGTGTCAAAGTCTAAGCGTTGAAAGGTACTTGGGTGTTTGTTAAAGTAAAACCATTAGGCATATGGACTAAAAAAAAAAAAGAGCTGATGACTTGAAATGTAAGCGCTCGCCTACACATGCGCTCAGTGAAAGCAGAACTCCAGTAGGGAAGAAAAGAGTTAGCTGAAGTTTAAGACCTGAGAGGAGCTGAAGATTAATCCAACAGAGCATCACAGCTACTGAAAGGCTGTGAGAAGCTGTGAGGAGATCAAAAGTTATGCAAGTGTAACCACTGAATGGAGCTGAAGAGTCAGTTTAAGCACAACTGCTGAAAGCCTAAGATCGGTGCAGATGCTAAAGCTGTTTAAGAGTTAGCTGAAATATGCATGAACACTTAGTAAATGTGAATGTAAACTTAATTGGCTTGCAGAGTATCATTTTTTTTCACTGAAATACTGCAAGAAGGAAAAATATTGTTTTAGAAGAATGTTTTTAATAAGAATAAAAGAAGATAATAGCATAGTATTAGTTCAAGCAGGCCATGCAGTCCTTGAAGTTCAGTTGATTTCAGTGCTTGACCAAGCCAGCTGATGGCTCAGCTGATGCCCTTCTGCCCTTTAAATTGCTGAATCTCACATTGGGCATCTGCAAGCCACTTTGCAACCCACCTCCACCTCAGATCCTTCTGTTTCTGACTTAATCAGCGTCATATCTGTTGCCAATGATATCTGCTCTGTTCTGCCTTGGGTCTTGCAGCTGTTCTCCCTGACTCATCCCCTCCATGTATGCACATGGAAGTGCAGGGAGGTCCCGGAACGGAGCAGTGCTGCCAGTCTTCCTCTGACTATACTGGTCGTGACTGAACTGATGTGAGTGTTTTATGTGCTGGCGTGTAGGAGATGTTTCTGGAGATCGAGCAGAAGGTTACCACTTTGTCAGCACTCAGTCAAACCTCTGAGCAACAGCAGCAGAGTGAACTGGGCGGCGTGGGATCCCAGCAGGAGGCGGCTGAGCTTCTTGCCTCCAAACTGGAGCACCTGAAGACCAACCTGGTCTCCTTCCAGAAGATGCTACAGGACAGACAAGAAGAAGAGAGGAGAAGCAGCCACATAGAGCCCCAGGAGCAGGTACATGAGCAGAGATTAAGACATCCAAACAACTTTGGTAGCAAGCTGCTTGCAACTGCCAGTAAATCATATCCTGTGTATTCCCCCAGTTTGGATGTGCCACTAAATCCTTCATCTTGCTAAATTAAATCAGTTTCATATTCAATGAACAGCATTTTTGCTCTGTTCGATATTTTTCAGATAATCTGTCCCTTTGACGTGTCTGCATGATTTAAAACCTTGAAGCAAAGCGAAGTAAAAGCAATTTCAGATTCTTTCAGTCCACTTTTCTGCATGTTTCTTTCTCATGCCACATAGAAGCTCTGAGTTTGCAGGGTTTATAGCTGTCCTGCTGAAGGTACCACCCAACTGTGGCCATGTGGCAAAGTCTATCCGTGGTGCTTATTAACAGATCTGCAAATAAACAATTACCGGCTCACCAGGACCTCATTAGTGCTTGGTGTGATTCAAGTAATCATAAGCAAATTGCAAGTTTTTTGGATCATCACGTACACAACCACATTTAGACTTTGTTACTTTAGACTGCCGTCTAAACTTTTGACAATGACAGCTATGAACTTTTTTGCTTATACTGCGCCTGTTTCTCCACAGCAGTCCCTTTCTGAGGCAGAGCGCCACCTTCAGTCTAGGGTGAGGCGCAGCAACAGTGTTCAGGAGATCTTCTCCTCACCAAAAAACAAACTCCTCAGACAGAGCAGCCTGCAGCAGCAGAAGGTACTGAACTCCATTGACTGCTTTGCTATTAGGTTCCTTTTTTTTAATCTTCTACCAACCTCAGGTGTAAAACAACACACAACAGAGTCAGCTGACAGTATTAATTTAACAAAAAAGAAGCCAAATTGAAGAAGCCAGGTGTGAAAGCTAAGTACCCCACATGATTCAGCAGCTTGTTAGAACCACCTTTAGCAACAATAACTTGAAGTAATCAATTTCTGTATGACTTTATCTATCTCTCACACTGTTGCGGAGGAATTTTGGCCCACTGTCTCAAGGTCTCACCTCAGCATTTCAATCAGATTAAGATCTGGACTTTTAAAGAGGCCATTGCAACACCTGGATTCTTTTATTCTTCAGCCATTCTGCTGCAGAGTTGCTGCCTGTTGCATGACCCTGTTTGGGCCAAGCTTTAGCTGTTGGACAGCTGGCATCACATTTGACTCAAGAATACTTTGGTATACAGAGGGGTTCATGGTGGACTCAGTGACTGCAAGGTGCCCAGGTCCTCCTTCTTCTTTTTCTTCTTCTTTCGGCTGCTCCCGATTCACAGAGGATCATCTGCCTCCATCTCACCCAGTCCCTTGCATCCTCTTCCCTCATACCAACCCTCTGCTTCTACTGACTTTCATTCCTCTTCTCTCTAGTGCATACCTCCACCTCTCCAGGCTCGCTTCCATGTCTTCCCTTCTCTCAGCGCAGATCACAATGTCATCCACAAACATCATAGTCCATGGAAGGGGCTAAGTGCTGTCACTCCTACTGCACACCTCACCACTGTCTCACTGTCCTCATACATGTCCTGCACCACATTCACATACTACTCTGCCACTCCTGACTTCCTCATGCAATACCACAGTTCCTTTCTCAGCACCCTATCATACAGTATGTGTTCTCAAGATCCACAAAGACACAGTGCAGCTCCTTCTGACCTGCTCTGTACTTCTGCATCAACACTCTCAAAGCAAACATGCCCAGGTCCTATGGTTACAAAACAAGCCCAAACCATTACCCCTCCACCACCATGCTTGACAGTTGTTTTGAGGTCTTTGATTTTTGCCAAAGAGGGTGCCGTGCATTATAGCCAAACATCTCCACTTTGGTCCCAGCTGTCCAAAGGACAATGTTCAGGGTGTCTAGGAGTTTGTTCAAATGCAACTTTGCAAACCTAAGCTGTGCTGTGCTGCCATATTCTTTTTAGGGAGAAGTAACCCTTCCAAACAAGCAGTTCACCCCCCAACTTTAGGGTGAATTTACTGGGACGTCCACTCCTGAGAAGACTGCCAGCAGTCTGGAATGCTTTCCACTTGTGAAGTAATCTTTCTCACTGCAGACTGATGTACTTTAAATTGTATGGAAATGACCAGATAACTCTTCCCAGACTGATGGGCTGCAACAACTGCTTTTCTATCATTAGTAATGACTTTTCTCTTTGGCATTGTATGAGCACACACCTGAATGCTCCAGACAAATAAACTGCCAGAACTTCTGCCTTTACAGGGGCGCTCACGCTGGCTGATGATCAATGACATTAAGTGCATTTGATGAGCAACACCTGGTTGCTACTTAGTAGTCGGATGTACTTAATTTTTCACACACTGCTTCTGTATTTTGCCGTAGTTCTTGTTAAATTAATACGGACACAGTAAGTCATGTGTTGTCTTCCATTTTGTGGTTAGATTTACCCAATTTTAAGACCTGCAAAGGACTAGATGATTTTTTTTTATTTTTTATTATGTCCTGATGCGTAAAACTTGTGGTACTTTCTTTTCCACATGACTTTATATATGATATGTCCAAGCAAAATACAAAACTAAACAGTTAGAACTTGTTAAACTTTACGTGGACATGTAACTTGCTGCTTTGTTTTCATGAGCAGGAGTTGGAGCATGAGCTGACAGAACAGAGAGGGCTGACTCAGGCCATCGCCAGGCAGGGCAGCAGAGCTCGACTGTACAGC
Organism: Etroplus canarensis; assembly: GCA_015106775.1. Lineage (NCBI taxonomy): Eukaryota > Metazoa > Chordata > Actinopteri > Cichliformes > Cichlidae > Etroplus > Etroplus canarensis. Next base: position 1,731 of record VUQH01090427.1, on the reverse strand, counting down.
CAGGAGGCCGAGGACCACAGCCAGCCCTCACAAAGGCAACGCGCTGTTTCTTCACCCTCCTATACTGGTTTTTACATTTATAGTACAGCCTGTTAGATATTGTATGATAAGGTATCTCTAAGGCTGCATGATGGAAAAGAAAGAGGGGAAAGAAAGCTGAGGTAAAATGAAGTGCTAATTTTCAGCCTTTGCTCTGACTACAGGTGGCCTCCTGCTGAGGCCGATGAGGAGGATGAGGACTCTGCTCAGAAGAAGTGGGATCGCCTTCACAGTCAGCTGCTGGCTTTGGAAGAGAGCTGCCTGCTTCCTCCCTCTGAGGTAAGGCCTTCATCATGAGAGCCGAGGTGCTTGATTATCACTTTTCAAATACAAAAAAAAAAAAGAAAAGGAAAAAAAAAATCGGTGTTCTCGCCATGCTTGATTATCACCTTCTTTGAGCAGATGCCACTTTGTTGGCACATTGGTGTTATGGGAACTCCTGCAGGGCATGATTAGAGCTGTGTGTGTGTGTCTCCAACTTTTCCTCTGATGCTTCTCTCTCTCTCTCTCTCTCTCTCTCTCTCTCTGTCTCTCTCTCCCTCCCTGTGTGTGCTTCTCTATATATGACTCTCTCTTTTTCTCTCTTTCTGAAGGTGACAGACTCATCTGTGAAGCGCAGCGATGGAACAGCAGGATGCGTGATTGCCACAAAAGACCTGAAAGAGCTCCAGACCTACATCAACCATCTGAGAGAGCTGGGACACACATCTGCGGAGCCTCTGAATCAGGTGAGGAGCCATTATTAGGGCTGTTTATCACAGAATGTGGAAGCTGTTACATGAGGCCAGTTGCTGGTTTTATTCTCAAGAGTAGAGAGCACAAGATGAAGCTGAGGGGATGCTTAAATTTATATAGGCCTTTGCATTTATACAGAATTTAAAAAAAAAATTTGCTCTGCTATAACCAATTAAATGTAACCACATTCATTGAGGTGCTTTAAGGAGCCTCCATTATCAGTGGCAGTGTCCAGTATTGCTGTGGGCACTGAATGAAATCTGAAATCTGCTTAGTGCATTTTTTTGCAGTAGAGAAGGCAGTGTTCTATTGTGGTGAGACAGTGTTTTAAGTCATCAGTAAGTATGTGATTTCATGTGGACTTCATCGTGTTTAACAGTAATCAGGCGTCACTGAATCAACTCAAACTCAAATCTCGAGAATGATACCTTTAAAATCCAGTTTCCACTTTAATTTGCCTTTGAAGTACAGGACAAGTCAAAGGTTTGTCCACACCTGAGGGCATGGACGGTTGGACAATGTCACCTTTATAACTGAACATCAGTGAAGCAGGGAAGCAAGACGTTTTAAAGTGAAATCTCCTGATCACTCTGTGGATGCCTTGTATGTATGTGTACATTTCTTCTTCTTCTTCTTCTTCTTCTACTTTCTTCTTCCTTTTCATTTTCTTCTTCTTTTTCCTCTTCTTGTATTTCTTTCTTCCTCTTTTTTTCTTCTTCTTAATTCCTCTACTTTTTCTTCTTCATCTTCTTCTGCTACTTTTTTCTTCTTCTTCTTCTTCTTTTTCATTTTCTTCTTCTTTTTTTTTCTTCTTCTTCATTTTCTTCTTCTTTCTTCTTCTTCATTTTCTTCTTCTTCTTTTTTCTTCTTCATTTTCCTCTTCTTTTTCTTCTTCTTTTTTCTTCTTCTTTTTCCTCTTCTTTTTCTTCTTCTTTTTTCTTCTTCTTTCTTCTGTTC